>LFYR01000338.1:523433-583034 GCA_001185155.1 Zostera marina | reverse complement strand
AAACTAGGAGTCATCTTTTCTTTAACTGTTCTTATTCCAGATCTCTCTTAATTTCGTTGGCGGAACAGCTGGATTTCGCTTTCTGGAAAATAATGAATATTCCAGTTCCTACCCAATCAAGTCCAGATATTAGATTGGGGGATCTGACGAAAGCAGCACAAAAGATTACGTGCCACTCCCCCTCTTGGGGGTTAATATGGAATGCTATTGGGTGCTTGTCGTGGCATATATGGACGGAAAGAAATAAAAGGTATAGGCTGCACATTAGTAGACCTCCTGAGGTAGTCCTTAAGGAGGTCATTAAAGACATCAGTCTCTCCTTTGATTCAGTGTATTACAAGAAGAGCTGTTGTCACCCTTTGGAGATATCTATGATGGAAGTATGGGAGACCAACCTTCTGAGGCAGCGTATCTAGTTACTGTATAACTAGACTACATAGCTAATGGAAGAGAGTCAATGAGCATTTTGCTCATTTCTTTTTACTTCTATTTTATTCCTATTCTCTATTTTGTAAACTTGGCATTAGCCTTATTCTAATGAAATTTAATTGCTTCAAAAAAAAAAAAAAAAAAAAAAAAAGTGAATCCATCCTATCCCTTTAGATTAGGGAATCTTCCCTTCTATGGATTCCATTATGTGGAAAAACATCCTTAAGTGCAAAACTGACATTGATAGGTTAATGGGTTGTGGTAGTAATTTCAACTTAAGTCTTATTGGGTTGAAAGGGGGTAGCTTCTTACAAAGGTTCTGTGATGCACTAGCAACCCCTATACAACCTAATCCCCTAACAAAAGGTATCTGGTCCAAAAAGCCTACCAAATACTTAGTTTTCCTATGGAGGCTGAGGTGGGGACACCATCCATCCTTCACCACCCTCAAATTATGGGGAGTTCTTGCTCTAGCCTATGTATCTTTTTTAACTGTCCTTTTTCTAGACACATTCTTATAGCTTGCTCTGAGAATACCAACCATATTATATGGAGGAATATGAATTTTTAGGTACCACATGTTGGGGACATTAAATTGTTGGATGTGTTATATTGTATCCAATCTCTAAGTTTTTTTTTGAAGCAATTAAATTTCATTAAAAAAAAGAGGTTAATGCCCAGTTTACAAAAAATAGAGTATAGAAATAGAAACAGAAGTAAAAAGAAATGAGCAAAAAGCTCATTGACTCTCTCCCATTAACTATGTAGTTTAGTTATATAGTAACTAGATACACTGCCTCAGGAGGTTGGTTTCCTATACTTCCATTATAGATGTTTTCAAAGGGTGACAACAACTCTTCTTGTAATACACTGAATCAAAGGAGAGACTGATGTTTTTAATAACCTTTTTAAGGACTGCCTCAGGTGGCCTACTAATGTGCTGTTTATATCTTTTATTTTTTTCCGTCCATATATGCCACGCCAAACACCCAATAGCATTTCATAGTAGCCCCCAAGGGGGAGAGGTGCGTAATTTTTTGTGCTGCCTCCGTCAGATCCCCCAATCTAATATCTGGACTGGATTGGGTGGGAACTGGAATGTTCATTATTTTCCAAAAGGCGAGATTCAGGTGCTCCGCCAACGGAATTAAGAGAGATATGAAATAATAACAGTTAAAAAAAAGATGGCTCCTAGTTTCATCTTCCAGATTGCATAACAAGCAAACAGGAGGTACTTGTACTCTCTAACTTTTCACCTTCTTGAACGTGTTTAGGTGAATCTCTAAGGTTTGATTCAAACTGCTGGAGGTTATTTTGGACATTAATTGAAGGCATTACATTACATGGCACCTGTGGCCGTATCGAATTGAATACCAGCCGCGATGAAGTATCTTCTTCCATATTGGTGAAGCAACTCCTCTTATTTTTTCACACGATCGGTAATCGTCGTTTGCCGTTTTGGTTTGGTTTATGTGGAATTGATGAGGGAAATGCTGATTATAGGGTTATTGATTGAAGAAGATCAACAAATTCTTCAATATCAATAACAATGATTTACTCCTCAATTTGGAATTCACCAATGAGAGCAAAGATAGAATAGTAGAAGAATAACATAAAGTATAATTGAAATTTGTAAGTAGAGGAAAAAGTTCTTGTAGTAAAGCAATGATCAAAATTACCCTCCTTTTGGGCCGACTGAGTATTTATACTCACCCTTTGGAGACAAGAAAAGCTATTGTCACCCTTTGGAGACAAGAAAAGCTATTGTCACCCTTTGGAGACATCTATGATGGAAGTATAAGAGACCAACCTCCTGAGACAGCGTATCTAGTTACTATATAACTAGATTACATAGCTAATGGAAGAGAGCCAATGAGCTTCTTGCTCATTTCTTGCTCATTTCTTTTTATTTCTATATTCTATTTTTGTAAACTGGGCATTAGCCTTATTTTTAATGAAATTTAACTGCTTCAAAAGAAAAAGAAAAAAAGAGAGTATTTATACTCACAATGTGGCTAGTGGACAATTCCTCATTGTGAGTTAAGAGGGCTCAGAGATTGAACATGGTGGCTCGGCTTAGCTAGAGCCACTCGTGGGCTTGTCCTGGACCTGCTTCAATTCTCTGGGCCTTAAACATACAATATCTACCGTGTAACTCAGTTTTAAGATAATCTAATCAGGAATTCTAACTTTCTTAAAAAATTGTCCGATCTTTTAGCTCTCCAAGTAGAGAGAATGCCAAATGTCAGAACTGACAATTAGAGACACACCTACCATTAATTGAGTTTTCTCTATCAAAAAAACCAATAAGTTTTTTTGACAGAATGAATCAGATTTATATGGATACCAAATTTTAAGCTGCTCGGTTTTCATGTTTTTTTTTTGTATTTTACGTCTTTGTTCTATCTTTCTCTTGTTCAATCTAATGACTTTAGGTTTTACTTTCTAGGTATTTATGATCTTTTACCTTATTACAAGAAAGGGAACACAATCTTTAATGTTTTGCCTTCTTCCATTACCATTTCTGTCGAACATCATCATGTCACTATTGATGAAATATTTCAGGTATGGAAAGTGCTGTAAAGTTTATCTTATATATGGTTGCCCTAATACAATTAGAAATATATATTTTTGATTATCTTTTTTTCTTTCTTAGGAGAGAGTATTGTAAAGTGGTACTGTGGTAATACATTGGACCTTCATAAGTTATTTTATTGTGCTTTGAAATTTTCACTCACTAGAAAGTTGTTGTTACCTCTTGGTTTCTCTTTCCTGTTGGTCTTTGACTCAGAAGAAACATTTTTTGTTTGGCGTGTTCTGTATTGTCCATTCCCTTTTTTTCATTATTTTTGGAATACCAAAGCAGTAAAGGATTCATGATGCTTATTGTCCACCCCTTTATTAATGTGAATGAGATGCTGATTATATGAGGTGAGGCAATGATAAAAATCCTAGAGTTGAGAAGTAACATTGATTGAAGAATGTCGATTAATGTTTGATTCGGAACCAGAAGCAGTACCTAAATGGAACCAAAAAGAGCATCAGAATTCATTAGGGAGATTTAGAGGATGTTAAAGATAATTAGTTATTCTAATTATATCTAATTTATATATTTTTTTGAAAGCATCTAATTTAGAAAACATCGCAATTTATTACAATAATAGATTGTGTTGTATGTCTAGCTGTCCAAACGTGCACAAACCATAGTTTTGAAAGTGCCGCTTTATGAGCGCTTAAAGCACGCTAAAGCTCCAAAGTTCTCTTGGAGGAGCGCTTTTTCCAGCGCATTTTTTAGAGCGGGTAATCAGACGGGTTCGGGTAAAGATCCGCCCAATTACCCAATTACACCTATTCTTTAATAAAAAAATCACCTGATATACTTTTTTTGCCTATTCTACCATTTCTACCCCTTTATTCTAACTTAAATTAAAAATTAAATCCAACTACGATTAAATCCAACTTAATTTTAGTTGTATGAATTAAATCTTTAATGTTCTATTACACATGATTTTATACTTGTATAAGATATTTTTAATTTTCCTTAGGTTTTATATGTATTTATATAGGATTATAATCATTATATGTATTTTTACAGGATATTACTAAAATACCCTAGCGCTTTAAAGCGCGCTCCCAAAGCGAAAAAGCTCTTTATGAAAAGTGGAAGCGCTTTTCGTTTTTTTGAACTATGGCACAAACACTTAACAAATATTCTCTCTGTAAAGATTAGTATACGGTAGTATAATTATGTTATTTATTTGGCCTTTGAGCCCTAACGAAATCATGGAATTCATTCCGTTTACTTCTATTCACTTATAGAGGAAGAAGAAAGATATCTGAATTTTGAATGAGGAGACTAGAATGAAAAGTTTTTAATTTAGCCCTCCATCTACTCTATTACACTTTGTCTTCATGAAAGTGGAATTCATGAAGATAAGGAAAACAGAATTTAGTTGGATAACACATACGAGGAGAAATCAAGGATGCTCTCTCCAAAATATCAGTGAAGCCCTAGCTACCCTAAGTGAGCCCGATCCTCTGGCTAAAGGAATTTGGGCTAATAAGCCCACTAAGTTCTCTGTTTTCTTATGGAGACTTAGGTGTGGTTTCCTCCCTTCGTTCACCACCCTTAGCTTATGGGGTGTTCCCACTTCTCAGAACTGTATCTTTTGTAACTTAGTTCCTGAAACAATCGTACATCTCTTCTTCAACTGCCCTTACTCTAGACACATCCTCTTAGCCAGCTCTGAGGCCACTAATCATATTGTATGGAAAAATCTGAATTTGCAGGTACCACAGGGTGGAGATATTAGGCTTGGGGATGTGACTGACTGTATCCAATCCTTAAGGCTAGGCTCAAACGGTTGGAGGTTACTTTGGTCTCTACTGGAGGTAACTACTTGGCACCTGTGGCAGAAGAGGAATAGAAGATGGAGAACTATAAAGTTCAGATCTGAAAATGGTTGGCTGCTGAGGTGATCAAGGACTGTAAGATCTGTTTTGAGATTAAGTCAAAGCTCCCTGATAGGGACCTGCTGGAAACTGCTGCTTTTAATCATTGGTTGCACTAGTTTCACTCTTGCTGGAAACTGTTGTTTACTCTTGTTTGTTATTTTTGTTCTATCCCCTAGAGGACTATGCCTACTCCTGAGTAGTGCTGATCTGTTAAGGGGTTTATTTTTTATGTACATATTGTACTTTGGGCTAGGTCCTTTTCATGTCTAATGAAATTTCAACTTTATCAAAAAAACACATACTAGGAGGAAATTCAGAAGATAATCAGGTTTTGGGAAAAGAATTTTCCATTCGGAATCTGAGAGTATAAGATCAGAGTGGACCCGGGCAAGGAAGACCACCTTATTCATTGTCTATCCTATACACGCTTCTTTTCTCCTTAAAACACATGGCCGGCAAGACTTTAGGCCATAAAAAGAATTGCACTTCTAGTAAAATCCTTGTGACCTATGGTTAATAAAACACTTGTCAAATTGACAGTGAAACAAAAGGAAAAAAAATCATGATCCGAAAAGGAATTTTCTTCTTCTAGAGGATGTATTGGTAAATAGTATCAGATGGGAAAGTAGATAATAAACAAATCCCTAGTGGGGGATGGTATAGAATGTTCGGGGTTTAAACTCCCCTCATACATACTCTGAATTGAAAGCAAATTAAGCAACAATTCGGATGCTGCAGCACTTGGGAAATTTAGTAATTACATAAAAAATAGATAAAATATCGAGAAAAAGTTCACGGGATACCTAGGGCTAGCAAGAAAAAGATTGGTCAAATCCATCTGCGGAAACGATATTTTTAGGTTACAATGGAATTACAAATTTAATTTTTTTAGCAAAAGAATGTGCAGTTTAAAAAAAGAAATTCCATCAAACAGGTAGTGGCATATATGGATGGAAAGAAATAAAAGGTATAGGCTGCACATTAGTAGGCCTCCTGAGGTAGTCCTTAAGGAGGTCATTAAAGATATCAGTCTCTCCTTTGATTCAGTGTATTACAAGAAGAGTTGTTGTTACCCTTTGGAGACATCTATGATGGAAGTATGGGAGACCAACCTTCTGAGGCAGCGTATCTAGTTACTGTATAACTAGACTACATAGCTAATGGAAGAGAGTCAATGAGCATTTTGCTCATTTCTTTTTACTTCTATTTTTTATTTTTATTCTCTATTTTGTAAACTTGGCATTAGCCTTATTCTAATGAAATTTAATTGCTTCAAAAAAAAAAAAAAATCAAGGAGGAGCTAGATATAGGCAAGGTTTCTTATGCAAGTATGCGGATTTTTGACACTTGGAATCCGGCCAACCTTGTTTTTTTTAAAACTCTCTAATACCTTGTCTAGTTATGTTTACCTTTGGCCGAATCACAAATATATGTTTTTATAGGCAATTAAAGATTTATAGGGAATATATGTATTTTTAGTATATATTTACGAAAATGCCTCTAGCGCTTTAAAGCTCGCCTAAAGCGCCCAAAGCGAAAAACGATTTCTGAAAAGTGTTAGCGCTTTTCGTTTTTTTGAACTATGATTATCAATACTGCAACCATCATTAAAAGGGTCTCAAGTTATTGAGATAAGATTGATTCTATTCCTGGTACAATGATCCAGGATAGGTATATTAAAAGGAATGCACCTAGAGATATTCATATCAAGCTTTTTCATGCGACCATGCGCTCCAGCGCATGTAGGCGTTTGCCTTCATGCGCTGGAGCGGGGTAGGTGGATCCGGTTGGATCCGCCTAACCCATTTAACCAATTAGAAATATTAAAATAAGAGGGTTGGACTCGACTTGGAACGATTTCTTACCGTCAGAAGTAAGAAATCCCGCGACTCTACCTGGAGCGAGAGAGATTGACAGGCGGACATCGTGCGATTCTAAATCGCGTGTAACCCTATTGCGATTCCTACACCCGCTCGCGGGCAAGAAATCTCGATTCCTAATATTTATAGAAACTTCTATATTTTTATAAATGCAGGGAAACTTCTATAAATTTCTACTAACATAATATTTTCTATCTAACTATCTTCTAAATTTCTATAAACTTGTATAAATTTCTATAATTTTCCCTAATGTTTCTATAAACTTGCAATTTTCTCTCTAATTTCTAGGCGCCCTATGCGGCCATGCGGTCAGGGCCATCGCATGACCGCCTGAAAAAGTTTGATTCAGATCAGGCCTAATATAGATTCACACTTATGGAAAACTTTCATCTCATAAAGGAATTTAATAGACAAATGCTTGGATCGTAGGGCTAATAACACTGTAGTTTGGAGATCTGGTACTCCTATAAATAAGTTGGGGGGAATGTTGAAAGTATTAGAGATAGAAGTCATAAATACTTATTAGCAAAGGAATTTTGTCAAATATGCCGATAAAATTATCTATTTTTCTGTGGAGGGTGAAATGGGATCATCACCTAAACACTTTTAGGAAATTGAGGAGTTGGAGAGTGCAAGTACCTCTTGCTTGCCTTTTATGCAACCTGTAGGAAGAGTCTAGAAGTCACCTCTTTTTCAATTGTTCTTATTTCAAGTCTCTCCTAATTCCGTAGGCTGAGCACTTGAGCTTCGCCTTCTGGAGAGTAATGAATATTCCTATTCCTACCCAATCAAGCCTGAATATTAGATTGGGGGATCTTACGGAGACTGTGTAATAATTCACACACCACTCCCCCCTTTGAGGGCTAATTTGGAATGCCATTGGATGATTGTCGTGATATATCTGGACAGAGAGAAATAAAATATACACCGGACACCAGTAGGCATTCTAAGGTAATCCTTAAGGAAGTCATCAAGGACATCAATCTCTCCTTTGGATCGAAGTATCACAAGAAGAGTTTTTTTTTTGAAAGCAACTGTGGAAGTATGTTGCTTTAAAAAAAACTATGGAAGTATGAGACACCAACCTTCTGAGGCAGCGTGTCTAGTTACTGTACAACTTGATTACATAGCTAATCGGAGAGAGTTAATGAGCTTCTTGGTCATTTCTTTGTACTTCTTGTATCTTTAAATTTTTTACTCCATGTAATCTGGGCATTGCCCTTCATATGTTAAATGACAATTTCATTTCTTTCAAAATTTATCATTATTAAAATACTAGAGTGACCTTTTCTTGGGTTTTAGATCCCCTCTGACTTGTCCCGAATTTTGGTTGGGGCGGATAGGGTTGATTGATCGACATAGGAATTTTGTCCTAAATCTCACCCTGAAAGTCCCATGCTCACCTCTAATCACTAGTGATAATTGATAATACTAGATAGAATATGAGTCGGATGACTCGATGGTCATGTATATCTCACTTTTTTATTGTAATTTTTTTTGTTTTTCTTCTCCATTGAATGAAATTTAAGTTCATTTAAAAAAATCTAGTTTCTTTTTCAATACCATGGGGTTGGTGATAAGTTAGCAGTTAACAATTAATAACATTACAAACTTGGTCATCTTATCATTGTGCTCTATCTATTTGTTATTTATTTATGTTATTTTTAATATTTATCTTCATTTGACTGTTACTAGATTACTGGATTTTCTGTTGGTGGTCATGTTATTGATGATAACGGATCTGGAGTTAACAATGTCAAAATTATAGTCGATGGTCATCTAAGGGGCCTCACAGATAATCATGGAAACTACAAGCTTAATCAGGTAGATATCGTAAGGGAAATATTAATGTTTTTGTTTAAAGTATCAATTAGATATTACCAATGATATTTGGTTAGAATGCTGGGTATTATTGTATAACAAATTAGTGTCAATTAAATATTACTAGTTAGTAACTTATGTTATGAAGTAAACAATAGAATGAGATAGATTTGGTCTAGAATGGATGTGAGGAAAAATGAAAAAACAATTTTTAATGTGGTTCAACTAAAAAAGTCTACTCATATTTAGTGTGCGTTTTTGCAGATAAAGCAATAGGAGTATAACAAGTCTTTTTTTATAAACAAAGTTTTTTTATACTTCTTGTATTGAGTTGATCTACAAGCTAATGAATTTTTTTATAGCATATATGATTAGTAAGTTCTCTAGTGAGTAGTGAGCTCATCTCCCCAAACCATAGTTTTGAAAGTGCCACTTTAAGCACACTTAAAGTGTGATAAAGCGTGTTAAAGTTCTCTTGGAGGAGCGCTTTTTCCAGTGCTTTTCCTAGAGTGGGTAATCGGGTGGGTTCGGGTAAAGATCCGTCCGATTACCCAATTACACCTATTATTTAATAATATTTTCACCTAATATACTTTTTTTCCTGTTCTACCTCTCTATTCTAACTTAATTTAAAAACTCTTACCCCACTTTCAGATTATAGTTGGATTTAATTGTAGTTGGATTTAATTTTAGTTGTATGAAATAAATATTTAATGTTATATTACATATGATTTTATAAGGTATTTTTAATTTTCATAGATTTTGTGTATTTATATAGGATTATATGTATTTTTACAGAATATTACTAAAATACCCCTGGCGCTTTAAGCGCTTTAAAGCACGCTTAAAGCTCTCAAAGCGAAAAAGCTCTTCCTGAAAAGTGGAAGTGCTTTTCGCTTTTTTGAACTAACTTGAGCGTGCTTTCGAAGTTGACGAGCTTTCGGTCTTTTACTTCTAGTCGATGACTTGAGTACTCTTAGACTCATTTTTGCAAGTGAAACTAATGAAATTCCACTCTCAACACTATTCCAAGCGGCACGGAACTGTAGAAATTGCTTTATTTTCCCACTTTGTACAATTGGGCAAGGCTCACTTTATTTCTTATGATTTTTTTTTTATCAAAAAAACTTGTATTTATTTTTAAATACAATTAATATGCTTACTTAGCTGAAAGAAAAATATGTTTGCTCTCAATGAGGTCACTGAAGTACTTGCAAAAGAGATCATTATGGCCATCTGCTTGTCCTTAAAGAAGGAAGTTCACAGAAAGACTAGCAAGTTCTGAATAGAATAAAACATGCTTGATGTGTAGGAGACATATCTTGAGGCAACATTCTTAGTTATCTAATCTCTAGGAATTATTCTAGATATGAGAGTGTTAATGGGTTTGTCCATCTTTCACTTATTTTTATGTAATTCTGAGCTTGGCCTTTCATGCCTTGATGTAGGCCTTGAACAGTTCTTAGAAATTAAGATTAACGGATTGTAGAAAATCCGTCCAGATTGGTGTCAAAGAATTCAGAGCAGCAATGATCGATTAGGGTTTATGCTCCTTGGAGAATCGATCGAAAACTTGAGAGATTATCCCAATCCGAGGATAATCGATAATTGTAATTAGGAAAGAATTGTAGAATTTAGGAAAATAAAGGAGAAATAAAGAAAGAAATAAAGAAATAAAGAAATAAAAGAAAGAAAAAGAAAGAAAGAAAGAACGTTGAGAATCACCTTTGGTTAAAATAAAACTCAACTAGCCTCCTCCTTTAGGGTCCACTCATATTTATACTCTCATGGTTTAAGAGTGGAAAGTCTACCATGAGAGTCCAAGCCATTTTATTGGGCTTGGTCCAAGGCTCGATTAGAATCGAGCCTATTATTAATGCAAGCACTTATAAGGGCTGCATCAGAGTGTTAATGGGTTTGTCCATCTTTCACTTATTTTTATGTAATTCTGAGCTTGGCCTTTCATGCCTTGATGTAGGCCTTGAACAGTTCTTAGAAATTAAGATTAACGGATTGTAGAAAATCCGTCCAGATTGGTGTCAAAGAATTCAGAACAGCAATGATCGATTAGGGTTTATGCTCCTTGGAGAATCGATCGAAAACTTGAGAGATTATCCCAATCCGAGGATAATCGATAATTGTAATTAGGAAAGAATTGTAGAATTTAGGAAAATAAAGGAGAAATAAAGAAAGAAATAAAGAAATAAAGAAATAAAAGAAAGAAAAAGAAAGAAAGAAAGAACGTTGAGAATCACCTTTGGTTAAAATAAAACTCAACTAGCCTCCTCCTTTAGGGTCCACTCATATTTATACTCTCATGGTTTAAGAGTGGAAAGTCTACCATGAGAGTCCAAGCCATTTTATTGGGCTTGGTCCAAGGCTCGATTAGAATCGAGCTTATTATTAATGCAAGCACTTATAAGGGCTGCATCAGAGTGTTAATGGGTTTGTCCATCTTTCACTTATTTTTATGTAATTCTGAGCTTGGCCTTTCATGCCTTGATGGAAGTCATGGAACTTTACTTTTACAAAAAAGCCCGTGCTGTAATTCTGAGGATATATGTATTATTGGATGCCATTTAAACGGCTATGTTGTATTGTTATATAGGTCACGTCCAAGCACTACAATATACAAGCAGAAAAGGAACATTATAAATTCAAAAGTCTTAACAACGTGTTGGTAACATTTTCTCTCTCTTGCAATGGGAATTACCTTTTTGACTATACTTATTGTTGATTTGATTGTTTTTTTCTGTAACAATTGTTTGCTATTTATTGTCTTAAAGTTTAAGTTTTTTGTGTATATCAGGTTATGCCAAACATTACAACTATTCCAGATATTGAAGCTGTTGCTTATGATGTTTGTGGCGTTGTGCATTTGGTTACTTCAAATAAAAAAGCGAAGGTCATTTTCCCAGAGAATTATGTGATTTAAGACTACATATTACAAGTAATGTTAAATAATTTCATTCTCATGTTCAATACAGGTTACACTGATCCAAGATCTTGAAAATGCGATACCTCAAGTGAAGGAAGTAGATGTAGATGGAAGGTTTTGTTTTGTGGTATGTTTATATGTTTTTTGGGGCTATTTTGTACTTATGCTTGGGCATAGATGTCAATCATTCCTAACTTTCACAAAGATTTAGTAACGAAGATCAAGGTCAAAGGGAGAAAGGATGCACATATACCAGGTGAATGGGGAGTTGGGGACATATTCATCCAACGTTCCGGGTGCACGCATATGCGCAGGTGCGACCCTATAGGTAGATGCACTAGGCGCATCTCCCTTAGCCGGATCCGGGTAGGATCCGACCTAGATCCAGGCCTGTTTTAAGTTATTTAAATAACTTAAAACAAGGTTTTGTTTTTATTTAAAAAAAGGCCAAAAAAATAATTTATTTTAAGACCTTATAAATTTTTATACCAAAAATTTATACATTGGTCCATGAAAAGAGCTATATTATTTTTAATATAAGTTCCTCCCACTCTTAAGACTTCATATTTGTTTTAGACAAAATGAATCTTTATTTATAGACCAACCTTCTTTGTGTTTTTTGAATTCTATCGATGTGGGACTAAAAAAGTGTAGTTAAATAAATTATTGTTATAAAGTATTTTTGATGTTATAGATGTATTAAAAAAAGGTCCAGCCCGTTACGTTATTATTTTTTAAATGCCTCTTTGGTTATTTATTATTTTTTTTTTATAAAAACCTCTTGGGTTATTTATTATTTTTTTTTTATAAAAGCCTTTCTTTTATAAGTTTAGATATATAAAAAAATATATGAATTTCCTTTAGTTTTATATATATTTACGAAAATGCCATTGACGCATCTGTGCGCATATGCTCAAGTGCTCCAAGTAGTGACGCATCGGGCAGAGGCGTATCGCGCAAAGGCGCATCCGGAACCTTGCATTCATTACTCGTAAAAAACAATCCGCCTCCTATGAAATCACAAACTAAATCTAGATACCACCTATACTTTGACTGTCCATACACCAGAAACATCCTCCTCTTGCTTGGTGAGACCCTCAAAACTCATTCTGAAGATTGACAAATTTCCCCACACCTTTTTATGGTACAAAAAACTTAAAGAAATGCTAATTTCTATGGGGTTCAAAGGAAGTATTGCTGATCCATCACTATTCATATTAAACACAGATTATATCATCTACATTCTAATATATATAGATGATATGATCATCACAGGTTCTGATCAAGAAGAGATTCAAAAATTAAAAATAAATTCGGAGAAGAATTCAAATTACGAGATCTTGGAAATTTGAATTTTTTTGTAGGAATTCATGTCAAACCAAAGAAAGAATACATTTTTCTAGATTAAAAAAAATACATAGTGCTATTATGGAATGCTATTGGGTGTTTGTCGTGGCATATATGGACGGAAAGAAATAAAAGATATAGACATCACATTAGTAGGCCTCTTGAGGTAGTCCTTAAGGAGGTCATTAAAGACATCAGTCTCTCCTTTGATTCAATGTATTACAAGAAGAGTTGTTGTCACCCTTTGGAGACATCTATGATTGAAGTATGAGAGACCAACCTCCTGAGGCAACGTATCTAGTTACTATATAACTAGATTACATAGTTAATGGGAGAGAGTCAATGAGCTTCTTGTTCATTTCGTTTTACTTCTGTTTTATTTCTACACTCTATTTTTGTAAACTGGGCAATTGCCTTATTTTTTAATGAAATTTAATTGCTTAAAAAAAATATAGTGAATCTACTCAAAACTAGTAATCATGCGGGCCAGCACCTGCAGACGATCAACCATCAGGCGCTGGTCGAATTAAGCCAAATACCGTTTAACCCAAATACCCAATTATAGGTTTTAGGGTTAGGGTTTTTTAAATCTCTTCCCTTCCCCCTCCATCAACCTCTTTGATGCAGAGCATCTTAGTTCTTTGTGTAATTCTGCAAATGACCTTTTTACCCCTAATATTGGAAGTATTAACAGAGGGCCTCAATTAGATGAGCACACCCCTGAACAGGCTCAAGTTTGGCTCGAGATGGCTCGAGCCATTGTGCTTCACCTTTGAAGCCAATTAACTCACATTGTGAAGGTTGTCCACTACACACAATGTGAGTATAAAAGACCAAGTGGACCCAAAGGAGGAGTTAGTTTTTTTAATTATCGTGAAGGTATTTTTCTCTCTCTCGTTTTCCCTACCTTTCTATCTTCCTATTTCCGTTTCTTCTATTGCTATTCCCGATCAGAATTGAATCTTGGTGGATTCCTTGGAATTTCCAGATCTAAATCCATTTTCTAAATGAAGTTTCAGATCTTTTTCATCTCTCCATAGAACAGTCCTGTTCTATATTACTCTTCCCCCCTCCGGCCAATGCCTTCCGACGAGCTCTACCTTCAGCCAACATCGTCCGGCGTCTCCGGCGAGCTCCTCTTTCGGAGAACGTTGTCCATATCCAGGCCCTGTTTCATGCGACACCTAAGCATCTTTGGCATTCATGCAACCAACTTCATCGCATGAATACCTACTCGCATGTAAAACCTTTATCTCGATAATCTAAAACCAACATCAACTCCATTGGAACACAGTCTGGATTTATACTCTTCAAAGGAAACTATTCGATATGCTACAAAATATCAACGAATTGTTGGATCTGTATAATATTTATTGTTAACAAGACCGGATAAATCATACTCATTCAACAAACTCTCACAATTTGTTGCAAATCCCAAATTCACACTAAGGTATCTCCTAGCTTAAGGAAAAGACGAACCTTACAAATCAGGCCTACTGTGAATTCACATTTTTGGAAAGTTTTTATCTCAGAAAGAAATCTAGTGGATAAATGTTTGGATTACATGGCCAAAGTACGATTGTGTGGAGATCTGGTACTCCGATAAGCAAGTTGGGGGGAATGGTGGAAAGTATAAGAGATAGTAAGCATAAAGACATCTTAGTTGAGGGAATTTGGTCGAAAATGTTGACAAAGTTCTCTATTCTCTTGTAAAGGGTGAAATGGGATCACTTAAACACGTTCAGGAAGTTAAGAAGTTGGAAAGTACAAGTACTTCCTGCTTGCTTGCTATGCAATCTGGAAGATGAAACTAGGAGTTATCTTTTCTTTAACTGTTCTTGTTTCAGATCTCTCTTAATTCCGTTGACGGAGGACCTGAATCTCGCCTTCTTAAAAATAAAAAATATTAGATTAAAGGATCTGACGGAGAGTGCGCAAAAAATTACGCACCACTCTCCTCCTTGGGGGCTACTATGGAATGCTATTGGGTGCTTGTCGGGGCATTTATGGACGGAAAGATATAAAAGATATAAACAACACGTTAGGAGGCCTTCTCAGGTAGTCATAAGGAGGTTATTAAAGACATCAGTCTTTGCTTTGATTCAGAGTATTGCAAGAAGGATTTTTTTTTGAAGCAATTTAATTTCTTTAAAAATTACAAGAAAAGTTGTTGTCACCCTTTGGAGACATTTATGATGAAAGTATGAGAGACCTACCTCCTGAGGCAGCGTATCTAGATACTGTATAATTAGACTACATAGCTAATGGGAGAGTCAATGAGCTTTTGTTCATTTCTTTTTACTTCTGTTTTATTTCTATAAAACAGAAGTACTACCTTAGGAGACAGCGTGTCTAGTTACTGTATAACTAGACTACATAGCGAATGGGAGAGAGTCAATGAGCTTTTGTTTATTTCTTTTACTTCTGTTTTATTTCTATACTCTTTGTAAATTGGATATTGCCCTTATTTTTTAATGAAATTTTAATTGTTTCAAAAAAAGAAGATAAACCTTATCCCATATAAGGTTATCTAAACTACGATACATATCTAGATTGTAGTACATCAGTACATGTATATAAAGAACGTGAATGAAATAAAGGGCACTTGGCTTTCATATAAATCCTGGTTCTTACGATTTATAATTAGATCTGCAATGTTGATTCAGCAATTACAATCCAGTAATTGTTTAATCAAAATTAGACTGGGGGATGTAACGGAGGCTGCGCAAAAAATTACGCACCACTCTTCCCTATGGGGGCTACTATGGAATGATATTGGGTGCTTGTCATGACATATATGGACGGAAAAAAATAAAAGATATAGTCAACACGTTAGTAGGCCTTCTGAGGTAGTCCTTAAGGAGGTTATTAAAGACATCAGTCTCTCCTTTGATTCAGAGTATTACAAAAAGAGCTGTTGTCACCCTTTGGAGACATCTATGATGGAAGTATGAGAGACTAACCTCCTGAGGCAACGTATCTAGTTAATGTATAACTAAACTACATAGCTAATGAGAGAGAGTCAATGAGCTTCTTGTTCATTTTTTTTTACTTCTTGTTTCTATTTCTATACTCTGCTCATTTATTTTTTTAATGAAATTTAATTTTTTCAAAAAAAAAACTGCTTAATCAAGTCTCTTGGAATCCACCAAACGAGATGCAGAAACTGAGTAAAGTAGAAGATAGGAAAAGTAGAAATATCAATAGGAGAATAAACGTAGTATGTCTCCCTTTGTCCATGGTATTGGACTCCTATGGGATGGATTGAAGGGTCTAATTAAGATAATTGGAGGCCTTCTATTAGAGGGCCTCCATCACCTTCACTTACCTTTTATGTTGGGACTGATAACTTTACCATCTGAGGTATTCGTTCTTGGATTTTGTTCTTTTAATGTTGGGATTTTGACTTTGGTACATCCCCAACTTTTTTTACTTTTTATCTTTATAAAAAATAGGAATCATTTGTCAATTTATTGAGCATGTGTATCTTATCTTTCTCATATATAGGTTTTGGCTGGTGATTACCGCTTATCTGCAGTTGCTTCCAAATCTGAAGATTCATCTAGTGTTATATTTTTGCCGCCATATATTGATTTTGTGGTGAAAAGTCCACTGGTTAATGTAGAATTTATCCAAGTAAGCAATTTCAAAGGTTTAGATATCCTCATGTGATTTTTTTCCTTCTTTGATCGCATTAAGTAATCTAAAAATTACAATAATCAAACTGGCAAGATTGAAATTTTATATATATTAATTTGACATTATTATTTTTATGGTTTCTCTTCCTTAATTTGTCTGATGAACAGGCACATGCAAATATTTATGGAACTGTTCATTGTATGGATAAATGTAATACTTCAATTTCGATCGCACTCATAAATTCACATAGTAAAAGCTTTAACGAAACAAAGAATATCTCCCTTGAGGATGGAAGTGGTGATTTTGTGTTTCCAAAGCTTCTTCCAGGAAAATATCAACTTGAGGTATTTTCACCTACATATATAATCATGTCTGCTTAGCATTAAGCATTATCTTTCACCTCTTAATTTTTTGGCATCATTTTATTTTACGGGGCCATTTTAGAATACCCTTTTAAGTATAAAATATATATTAGTTAGTTGCCAATTAAATTTCATTAGAATAAGGCTAATGCCAAGTTTACAAAAATAGAGAATAGAAATAAAAATAGAAGTAAAAAGAAATGAGCAAAAAGCTCATTGACTCTCTCCCATTAGCTATGTAGTCTAGTTATACAGTAACTAGATACGCTGCCTCAGGAGGTTGGTCTCCCATACTTCCATCATAGATGTCTCCAAAGGGTGACAACCGCTCTTCTTGTAATACACTGAATCAAAGGAGAGACCGATGTCTTTAATGACCTCTTTAATGACTACCTCAGGAGGCCTACTAATGTATTGTCTATATCTTTTATTTCTTTCCGTCCATATATGCCACAACAAGCATCCAATAGCATTCCATATTAGCCCCCAAGGGGGAGAGTGGCGTGTAATCTTTATATTAGTTAGTTGCTTTAAAAAAATATTAGTTAGTTCATTTTAAGCAGAG
This sequence comes from Zostera marina, assembly GCA_001185155.1. NCBI lineage: Eukaryota > Viridiplantae > Streptophyta > Magnoliopsida > Alismatales > Zosteraceae > Zostera > Zostera marina. Next base: position 565,598 of record LFYR01000338.1, on the reverse strand, counting down.
GAATTAAGGTTGGCTAGAGATTAATTTCTACACATCCATCTATAAAAAATAGATAATAAGCCCACTATAAACTCACATATGTGGAAAACATTTCTAGCAAACAAAGAAACTATAGGTACCTGCCTAGAACCTCCTTAATTTCCACATCCAAACACTCTGAAACACTAAGGCCCAAAGAAATAACCCAAGACATAAATTATGGAATCTGGTCCAGGATGCCTTCCAAATTCTCTATGTTCCTATGGAGAATTAGGGTTAAAAGAATTATGGTTCCATGGCTAGCTATTCAGGGTCATAGCCATATAAGAAAGCGACACTGTTTTACATTTACTTGTATTTTCATTTCCTTACTTTTGTAATCATCGGGCATTTGCCCAGCTCTTCTTACTTTCAGAAATGAAATATTTACTTAATTTTTTTTGATGCTGTTAAGTTTCTCATTAATATCAATGAAGGACATTGCCCTGAAATTACAATGGAGTTTGGCATTTAAAGATAAAAACATAGAGATAAGAGTAGCTCAACTTGACACTTTCCTTTCGGTCATATTGCCTAATGGGCTAGCCTGTCTACCTCTGGATGTTGGTCTCCTGCTTGTATCGTACTATCCCCCAAGGGATGACTAGATCTCTTCTTGAAGCATTCATGCCTGAAGGAGATACTCATGTCCTTAGCAATCTCATTTAAGACGGTTTCAGGAGGTCTGGGTGTGTGTCCTAGCCTCATGTTTGGAGGTTGATCCCTCTATGGCAATTTTGTATGAAAACAAAATCAGAATCGATACTGGATGTTTTTTTTCATTCTTTATTTTTTTATGGTATTGCTACTGAAAAGTTTAATAGTATATAATTAGTCATTTATTATGCATTTTTTAGGTTAAGCACAATTCTGTGGGTGCAACTTCACGGGATGATTGGTGCTGGAATGAAGGTTTGGTTGATGTAGAATTGTCCACTGAAGACAAAAAAGGAATCATCTTTGTTCAGAAAGGGTATTGGACAGATATAATCTCAACACATAATGTGCTTGTGACCATTGTGCATAAAAATTCCACAATTGGGAATTTCCAGATAAAGGTATTTCTTTCTTATTTTTAAAACTTCAACAGAACTAGAAAGCATAGTTAAAAATACTTAGAACAAATCATGGTTTAAAAAGTGGCGCTATAAGCGTGCTATCTTAAATTTTAAAATCTTACACTTTCTATTATTCCATTCCTATATTCCTATAGTCTCCAAAACGATGTTAGCCGGATTCCGACTAAAACATGCCAGAATCCGATCAATCTTTTTTGTTTTAAATTAAAATTTATATTTTAGTTGTATAAATTAAATCTTTTATGTTTCATTACATGTGTTTTTTTACTTTTATATGTATTTTTAATTTTCTATAGGTTTTATATGTATATTTAAATAGGATTATATGTATTTTACAGGATATTACTAAAATACCCCTGGTTCTCTAAGCTTGTTAAAGCGCCCAAAGCGAAAAAGCGCCTCCTGAAAAGTGGAGGTGCTTTTTTGCTTTTTTAAACCATGAAACAAATTTGTTTTTGTACTTTTTTTAGCAACTTGTTAAAGTGTAGGGATATTTTGGTAAATATTTTTAAAATAATGGAACTGTAGCGTAATAAAATAAAGAATAGTCGCATGCTTCAAAGTGGGCCCTTTTGATGTGAGATGCATAGGGCCATAGGCACATGCTTCAAAGTTCTTGACCCCTAATACTCTCAACTCCTTAGGGAGATTCATCCTAACCCAAGAGGTGATAGGATCGATGCTTCAATCGAACTGAGAAAACCGAGCAAAAAACAAGAACAAAACAGATTTACGTGGTTCGGCAATGTGCCTACATCCACGGGGTGTTTCCTCTTCTTCTTTTTCTCTCACACAAAGAATACAAGTCATTATAAGATACTTATATAGGAGATTAGGGTTGCCGTTTTGTGTTTGCAACCCTAATACCCATTACAAGGCTTAAAGCCCATTTAACAGAATTAAACCTATTTAATTCTAATAGCTCATGAAAGACCTACATTATTTCTAATTATAATTAATGCCCATAATGCTCTTATGAAAACGTCTCCATACTCTAATAAGAGGCAGATTTCTTACCGTCTCTAATAAATTTGTAGGAAATTTGTCTAACCTTATTGACCACTGAACTAGGGATGGAGGTACCATTAATCCAATATGTGAGCATTCCACCAAACACCTAATTAACTAGGTGGATCATACCTCCATGAGAAAGACATCGACCTTTCTATCTAGCCAGACTTCTCTCTCTAGGGGTTGAATAATCAATAATACCAATGCACTCTCCTAAACTTATTCTTTTACCTGAGATGGGGAATACCCAAGTAAGTGAGAGGGAGTGGCTTAGAGGGGAAACCAATAATTCCTTGCAGATGAGTGTGCACTGCTCTTTTCATTGTTAACATAACATCTAAGCTTGAGAACTTTGAGAAAACCCCAAAGATTCCTTTGATAGAATTCAAAGACTTAGGGTTAGCCTTAGAGAATATAAGAATGCCATTTGCATAGGTAAGATGAGAGAGACCTTGCATCATTGACCTGTTAGGTATCTATTCTCTCATTATCCGCCACTCCACCCCCATATGAATGAGTTTGTTAAGGCAGTCCATGACCAAACTAAATAGGATAGGGGATATGGCGTCCCCTTGTCTCAACCCTCTCTGTTTTTAAAAATGGCTTTTGGGGGTACCTTCCACCAAGACCGATAAGATATGAATCCATTAGTTATTTATTTTTTAATTGTGAATATTCTAGGTTCCTTCTTCTCAAGACCATAAATTTAGCAGGTATGGGAGATCAATCTCAATTAGTTACTAGATCACTAGGTATAATAGGTACATTGAAGAGAGTCGACGATTACTAACCCATCTCCTTCAATTTATCTTTTCTCTTCCATATTGTAATCTTTGATGTATGAAGATGTTTAGGGTTGGAGGTTGAAACTGATCTCTGATCGCTAGGATGATGATGTCCATATTGTAATTTGTAATCAACTAAAGGTTAAAACTTCTTAAACATGCGTCACTACTCACTAGCTTTGTAGTTTTGGGATTCCAAAGTAATGGTAGCAAGGTTAAGGATGCGCCACCACTTGGAGCACTTGAGCTTTTGCGCGCAAAAGCACGCCTTTGCGCCAGTGGCATTTTCGTAAATATATATAAAAATAAAGGTTTTTCATATATTTTTTATATACCTAAAATATATCTACTTCATAAAATATATCAAAATAGTTAAAGTAGTTCAAAACAGATAGACTAGTTCAAACTTGAAATACATAATACGATCTATAGGTGATCCTGTGTCTTCTTTAGCCGTTTATAGAACAAATGATTTACATTTATAGGTTCAGGTTGGGGTCCACCCTCATTGTTTTCATTAAATTCAGCCATTTCGAAAACCCTAAAAAAGATGTCCGAACTCTGAAATGAGATGTCTGAAATGAGATGGAGAAAAAGATGAAGGAAGATAAAAAAAATTTAAAAATAAATAAAAATTTAAAAATGGCATGCTAAGGGAGATGCGCCTGGCGCATCCGGAACTATGAATGGTAGCATTTTTTTATACAACCACAAGCCATTAAGCCAACTTATGATTGTTGAGGTCATATTTCAGAAGTTCTTAATTATTTGGGTGAGAGTTGAAGTGCACCAAGTAAATGATGACTCATAATGAGTGAAGATCTAGAGTTAATTGCATTGAGATTAATTGCAAGGGAGGCATGAGAATAAGTGCAGAATATTCTTCATGGGCCGGAGAGAATCGGATTAGTTGTCTAGGGTTCAATTCCCCAGACAACTAACTCTATGAAGTTTTATGTTTATAATCACAACATTTTATTCTTCTATCACCAAGAGTAAGGATTAGCTCAATCACCCCCGAGAAGGTAGGCAAGGCTGAACCTCGTTAACAAAACATTGTTGTTTTGTGTGATTTATTTCCTTACTATTCTAATTCTTTCCTCCCCGGGAAGGGAGTCGACCCAAGGAGGCAATCAACTTTTGGCATATTTTTGAGGTGATTACCTCTCTCTCTACTTTTTCCTCTACTTTCTTTGTTCTTTCTAGAAACAATTGTGCGATTAAGATCTGGTGGATTCAATCTCTGAAATCACTGTTTTATTGGAGGATTCCAATAGATTTGTATCTAAGTTATTGATATTGCAACACTAATCAATTTGAATATCAGTTCTTTGAATTGCTCTGTTTAAATTGGACCATCGGCTCTATTAGAGGTAGTGACGACAAATGAATCCAGTGTTTTAGTGAGCTAGGAATTATGTTGGTTGCTTACCCGGTTAGAAGTCTTCTTGAGTTGTGGCAGATTTGATCTAGAGCTAGTGTTATCCTAAAATAAAAAATGATTTTTTTACCCTTTATAATTTAATTTATTTATTCTAGATAATTGGATTGATCTGTATTTGATCTATCCAATCATCTTAATATTGCTGACCTGTGAAATTGATCAGACTTCTTCCACCGGTTGTTCACAAATACATATTATCAGGAGCTTGTAGGGAAATCTCGATTCTAGTTTTTTTTTTTGAAGCAATTAAATTCCATTAAAAAATAAGGCTAATGCCCAGTTTACAACCGATTCTAGTTTTTTTTTATTAAACTGCAATCATGTAGTTTTATTACTTATATATTCCTTTTCACAGCTTTTGTTACATTGGTATTTTGGATGCAGAGGGGTTTACAAAGACTATGCATTGAAACTCCTGGGATTCACGAACTTCATTTTGTCGATTCCTTTGTTTTCTTTGGAAGTCATTCTGTTACTTTTGATACATCGAACTCCCAAGTATGTTCTACAATTCTTTTCTTTCTAACTTAAATGTATTTTGCATTTATTCTTCAAGACAAACCTATTGCATTTATTAAGCCATTTATCTCTTTCCCCACAGCTCATATATTTGACAGGACAAAAATATCTTATCAAAGGAGAAATTCAAGTATCTCTTCCTCTGTTCAGTAACCACTCTAATATTTCTAAGAATATTCTCATTGATGTGTTAAATGAAGAGTTTGTTGTAGTTGCTACCACAGAAGCGACATTTATTCATGGTGGAAACGATCTAATTGATACCTTAGTTTATGAGTATATTTTTTGGTCAAATTTTGGTGAAGATTTGGTCTTTGTTCCTCAAGATACAAGGTATATTTTCTTCTGATTATATTTCATCATTTTTTTGCAACTGGATTTTTTAAATGTCCAAACCAAAACACATGTACAACTCACTTCTGCGATCTCGACAGTAAGAAGCATATCTGGATTCTGGAGCTGTAAAGAAAGTATCTTGATAGACAAAAGATGCTCAACAGATACCCATGGTGTATTGGTCTCTTGGACAATGATCTGTATCTTAAATTGGGGGTATTATTTGATAGAGATGATATGCTGCCAGATGAGGTTGTTTTTGTAAATCAAGCGACGGCTTGATTACCTCCATGATCGACACTTCCTCACAATGTTGGTGGCACTCGATTTACCTAGCTAGACGATTAGGAAAATAAAGAAGAAAAGTACACAGATTTTTAGAGGTTCCACCCAAGATGGTGCACGTCTTCTCTTCTGCCGTGGTGATGGCTTTGTATTAATCAAATCACAATCAGGGTTAGGGTTATAATGTAATGTAATCATAAGATATATATAATGTAATATTATTTGGGTTGGTCCCAATTAATTATTTATAATTGGCACAATAAGGGTTGCAATTATACACATTACACACCTAGACATACTCCACATATAACTCCCAAATTACCAACATACCCCCAACAGTTTTGGAATCTTCTATGCTGAAGTAGATGAAAATGATGTAGAAAAAGAATAAAAATCACTAGGGGAATGGAGTGTTGTCGTTAATTTCATTGAAATTAATTGTAAGGAGTTATTTGCAATTATTTCATTGAGCAATTAATTAAATTATAAGGAAGGCAGAAGTTAGATGGAGAATATTCTTCATGGGCTAATAATTCTTATTGGGCCTGCTGGATTAATTAGTTATCAATTGCTAGGGCACGTCTCTTTAGATAACTAATTATAAATAACATCTAATTTTTCTCTTGTAATGTGCTGGATAATTTCCTGCCTCAGGAGGAACCCAATCACCCACGGGGAGTAAGCATAGCTGAACCTCGTTAACAAAACATTTTCTTTTGTTTTGTTTTGAAGCAATTAAATTTCATTAAAAAAATAAGGTTGATGCTCAGTTTACAAAAAATAGAGTATAGAAATAAAAGCAGACGTAAAAAGAAATGAGCAAAAAGCTCATTGACTCTCTCCCATTAGCTATGCAGTCTAGTTATATAGTAACTAGATACGCTGCCTCAGGAGGTTGGTCTCCCATAGATGTCTCCAAAAGGTGACAACAACTCTTCTTGTAATACACCGAATCAAAGGAGAGACTGATGTCTTTAATGACCTCCTTAAGGACTATCTCAGGAGGTTTACTAATGTACTGTCTATATCTTTTATTTCTTTCCATCCATATATGCCACTACAAGCACCCAATAGCATTCCATAGTAGCCCCCAAAGGGGAGAGTGGTGCGTAATTTTTTGTGCTGCCTCCGTCAGATCCCCCAATCTAATATCTGGACTGGATTGGGTGGAAGCTGGAATATTCATTATTTTCCAGAAGACGAGATCCAGATGTTCCGTCAACGGAATTAAGAGAGATATGGAATATGAACAGTTAAAGAAAAGATAACTCCTAGTTTCATCTTCCAGATTGCATAACAAGCAAACAGGAGGTACTTGTACTTTCCAACTTCTCAGCTTCTTGAACGTGTTTAGGTGATCCCACTTCACCCTCCACAAGAGAATAGAGAATTTTGTCGGCATCTTCGACCAAATTCCCTCAGCTAATATATTTTTATGCTACCTATCTTTAATACTTTCCACCATTCCCCCAACTTGCTTATCGGAGTACCAGATCTCCACACAATCGTACTATTGACCCTACAATCCAAACATTTATCCTTTTTTAGGCAAATAGAAACTAGCAGTATACAATATTTTTTTGTTATAATATTGACATGGGTGAAGTATGATTGCAATATTTGTTGTTAAATCCATGATCTTTTTCCTTGAAGCTCAATTAGTACATTTCTACTATTTTCTTCTTTTTCTAATTGTTGTTTATTTATTGCAGACTCAATGATGGAAAACAAATTCTTTTTTATCCCAGAAGACAACATGTAAGAAAAATTATCTGAGATTAATATAAATACCATATAATAATATGTTTTTGCCCAGTAGGATTTGTATGGATTAAGTTTCAAAACCCGGTAGTTAATCAACATTTAACCGGCTTACCAGTGGAAGAGGACTAACTGATTCCACCAGTTAGCAATAGCGGGCATTCAGGTTGATCATGTCGGATCAGCTTAATTACTCAACCAATTTAAAATACATCAATGGTTTTTAGTTAGGGTTTCTAGGGAATCTCTTCCCTGAGAAAACTCCACTACTACTGGTAATCATCTATTCCACAGGAATATATAAGGAAAATATTTAGTTAATAATTACAATGTGATTTTTGAACAGGTTTTATGTTAGATAACAGATTACTAGTTTATCTTTTTATTACTAATACAGGGAAAATTATTTTTTCCAAAACTACCCCTAACCTTGAAACTCTGGTTAAGAAGTATAAAACACGAGCTGATAAGTCCAGAAGATTCCAGACCAAGGTTTTTCAGGCGAATATGGTATCATACGATTGAGTTGGTCGCATGAACGCCTAAGGCGCCTAGGCATCGCATGAAACAGAGTGAAATTTTGCATAATATTCCCTGTATTTTTTTAATATTACAATAAATACCTGTATTTTCAAAATATTAATAGAATAGAAATAAAATTAAATAGAAGTCTGAAATCATTTTAGTAGAAAAATAGAAGTACTAGGTTGAATGTGCTCCGGTTATAAAATCCTATTCTCGATTTTTAAAACCCTTTTATAAGCCCGAAGGTGCTGGACCGCATGACTGCCAGGCGCGTCTAGGCGATCAGCTGAAAAACCTTGTTCCAGACATTTCGGTAAGAAGTAATAGTGATGATTTATCTGAAGGGCAGATACTCTACAGGAGCATATTCTAAGATGAAGAATAGAAACTTTGATCCTTGTAATTTTGCGAGGAAGATCAGTGACAAACTGACAATGCGTATATAGTGGATCTTGCAAAAGTGTTTAAAATGTTTTCGACTTTTAATATAGCATATAGGTGATTTACTCAGATCTCAGCTATTTCCCATGTGAAGCGTAGTTTTTCAGGCGATCGCCTAGGCGCGCCCAAGCCTCGCCTAGGCTATCAGCCTTCAGAGTCTAGTCAGGTTAGGTGGGTACGGTTTAATCTGTTTAACCTATTAATACATTTAATAATTAAAAAACCTTAGAAAAGAATTAGAAATCGGGAATAGGATTTTTTCTCCCTATTCTCGATTTTCCCAGGTGTCGTTCTCCCCTGCAGACCACCGGTGAGCTTCCCTTCCAGAGAGCACCTTCGACGAACGTCGAACAGATCTCCGGCGATGAATAGGTATACTACTACACATATTCATTGGTACTAGTGGAATAATAATGTGATACCCATCTCACATTCTCTCTTGAATGATTTTTTTTTATCAAATAATAATAATACTAGAGTTTAATTTATAATCCCTAACATATTTTTCTTTTTATTCTTAAAATTTTTCTATAATTTTTATTTTCTTTGATGAACATTTAAATGTTTACCGTTAAAATTTTCTTCGAAATGGTCACATGAAAATAAACTATGTTTGTTTAAAAAATTCAGGTCACTGTTACCAATAATGACTGTCAGGCTACTGTATCTCCGATTATTGGCAGAGTCGGGCTTTACATTGAAGGTTCTGTTTCTCCAGAAATTTCTGACGTTGATATAAAAATAGTAGCAGCTGGAAACAGCAGTAATGCTGCACTGAAAAAAGGTGAATTGGTCCTTGAAGTGAAAACAGTGGCTAATGGTTCTTTTATTGCCGGGCCTCTATATGATGATATAACTTATACTGTTGATGCTTCAAAGGTATGTGAACAACAAGGCAAATGAAATTTCTAAATGTCTCACCATTCTCACGATTTTTAGGGATATGGCACATCATGATTCTTTATAAGTTTGCACTGGAAGCTAATTGATAAGTGGTCATCATCAAGAATATATTGATTGACTGAAAAATACTTGCAAAATATGTGTTGATTAATTGTTAGATTATTAGTGGTGCCATCGGATTTATGGTTTGATTTTATTATACGTATTAGTTGAATAATTTTAAATTTTAACTGGTCAATTCCCTATTCTTTTCTAATTTGCAGGCTGGCTATTATCTTAAGTCAGTTGGTGCATACTCATATTCTTGTCAGAAACTTAGTCAAGTTTTTGTACATATATATGGTGAAGAAGATGTACTTTTTCCACCTGTACTTCTCTCACTAAGTGGTGATAAAGGTTATAGAAACAATACTGTTACTGGTGTTGGTGGACATTACACTTTTACTGACCTTTTTCCCGGAAGTTTCTATCTCCGTCCATTGCTTAAGGTATTTATTTGTTTTACATTTAATAGTTTATTTTATTTTTCAACTTATAAATATAAGTTTATATAAGAATTCTGGTGTGGTCCAAATGTTGAAAAAAAGTAAAAGCATTGTCATTTTTACATGTCTGCACTGCTAAAAATAAAAATATTTGTATCTGGTTCAAGGGGGAGACAGATGTCCTTAATGATCTTCTTAAAGACTACCTTAGGAAGCATATCAATATTGAATATAAAGTAGAAAAGTACACAAGTCTGTAATGAGCTTTACTTACTCAATGAGTGTGATTAGTGATGTGTAGTAATTACTAACAAGGTTTAAAAATAGGTTAATTGGTTGAAATGTGCTAATTGAACATCAGTTAGCAGTTAGCACTAATTCAAATTCCTGGAATGAATAAGCTAATTTCAAAGGAATGTCTCTTTCGTTCTTATTCTAGGTAAACCTTAGCTCCAACAACCTCTTCAACAGAAAAATCTAACCTGTCATGACTTAAGAAGACTTCCACTAATGTCGAACCACTAGAAGACTGCCCAACTAGACAAGCTGTTAAGAATTACTAGCAATGAAAAGATACATTGTTATCTTGATGCCATAATTTATATATGATGGTTATATAATTATGTTAGAAATGTGCCAACGGAATTAAGAGAGATCTGGAATAAGAACAGTTAAAGAAAAGATGACTCCTAGTTTCATCTTCCAGATTGCATAACAAGCAAACAGGAGGCACTTGTACTCTCCAATTCCTCAACTTCTTAAACGTGTTTAGGTGATCCTATTTCACCCTCCACAAGAGAATAGAGAATTTTGTCGGCATCTTCGACCAAATTCCCTCAGCTAATATATCTTTATGCTTTCTATCTCTAATACTTTCCACTATTCTTTCCAAATTAGCTTTAATTGTATAGTATAGACTATAGATTAACCCAAATTATAACTTATAACACCTTAAAAATTTAATAACTTCAATAATAACATTATGTAGTTTATACATAATTAATATATTATTCATATGTACTATGTACTATGTAGTTTGTCTTATGCAATAACTTATATTGTCAGAAACTTGACTTTTGTAGGAATACTCTTTTACCCCGTCAATGCAAGCAATAGAATTATTATCAGGTGAATCCAAAGAGATCACCTTCAACGCTGCTCGTGTTGCATACAGGTTAGGTTTTCTTATTATTGTATTTTTTTGAAAGCAAATAAAAATTTACATTTTTAAAATGAAGAACAATGCCAGTTTACATAGAGTTAAAAAAAAAATTAAATACAAAAACTAAATAGAAATAAACAATGAAGCTCATTGACTCTCTCCAAACTAATTCAGAAGGTTGGTCTCCAATACTTCCATAGTTGATGTCTCCAAAGGGGGACAATAACTCTTCTTGTAACATTCTGGTCCAAAGAAGAGACTAATGTTCTTGATCCTTTTTCTTCCATCCCAAAAAAGGTTAATTTTCTTACCTTTTTAGTTAAGGATGACCATGCCTTGTGCTGAATAGGTATACTTTCTAGTTATTATCCAAGTAGCTAGATGGATTCTACCCCCCCTAGGATAGACATTTCCCACTCCATCTTTTTAAGAGTGCCTCTATTAGTTGGATGAGTTTCTAGCATTGCTCAAATGACTTCTTTCCCGTGATTGGGAGACCAAGGTAAAATATGGGTAGAATTTTAACAGTGTATCCTAAAATATTGTGTAGGGATTGGTCTTCCACACATATTTTTGATAAGGTGGAGGAACTCTTACTCGAATTTACTTCCAATCCCGAGAAAAGTGGATTTCTCAAGCAATGCCTTAATTTCTGATGGATTAGCTTTTGAGAAAATAAGGACATCATCTGCATATATAATGTGGGATATAAAAGTAGTACCATTAACCTAGTAGGTGTCTATCTTTTTGTTTCTCACATCATTCTGTATTAAACTACTTGGGACATTCATCACCATATCAAACAATAAACTTGGTGTCTATCTTTTTGCACTCTCTTGTTTTGGCTACCAACTTTGTAGTGTGTATTTTATTCGCCGCCCGTTGTTTGGAGAGGATTCTTACTTCCTTAAGCTTTTGTCGCATCTTATATAACCCAGTTCCATGAATTTGCTTTGCTAATCCAGCCATGGCTCTTTCTACATAGGAGGGATTCTCCAACCAAGAGTTACATGAACTAAAAGGCTTGGGTCATTTTTCCACCTGAGATACAATCATTAACATAGCTTTATGATCACTAATTCCATTATGAAACTCCATCCTTGCTTCGGGCCAAGTGTTAATCCAGGTTTGGTTTGCAAAAGCCCTATCCAACTTTGTTTGGATGAAATTTTGCCGGGAAGTTATTTGTCCATGTGTATTCTCCACCTATGGAATCCAATTCTAAGAGTTGGGTTACATCAATTGCATGAATAAACTCAGCCGGTCCACCATGATTGTATGTTCTGGCTCAATTTGCTGAAGGAAGTTCTAGAGCGGCCTTCTATCCTTCCTGGAAGAATCCTTGCCATATATCGGGGTATGTAATAGGATAAGAACTCCTGAATTCTTCAACCTAGCGTGGATTAATTGGGGATGGGAAATTAATATATCCAATGACCAAATTATTTCCTCTAGAACAATCACATGGAATCCGGAGATGTGGGAGCAGAGGGATCAACATTATTGTGTGAATCCCATTTAGGCCCAAAAGTATCTCTAATCAATTGTGCCTTGTGTGGTCTGATTTTAGTTTCCAAAACATAAAATACATCTATAGATTTTGACATAACCAATTCTTTGATTTACGAGTGCAATTCAAAGGAAATAAATCTCCTAATATTTCAAATTTGGAAAGCCATTAGGAGATAACTTCTCTGATAAAAAAACTCAAAATAGGATCACTTACTCTTCAGTGCGGAATTATCAACACCTACTTTGGAGTTTAAATCCCCTTCATGCCCCATTTCTTCTTTCTATTCACACTACCCAGAAAGCCCCTTGATCCAATGCTTTGATTAAATCAGGGTTTGTCGAAATCCTTATATCAAAGGCAAGAAGTTCAATCCTTCCTTTGTATTAAGCGGAAGGCGTAGGTTTTGTCTTTCTCCTAGCGTATTGGTTATATCTGAGGCTCTTCTAACGTATTGAAGTTCTTTATCTTTCACTATCAATCTCTTAGCAGCTTTTCTATCTCTTCTCAAACCAATTATCATATCAAAGGAGATATATTCTATAGCACTGCTGCCCCTGCATAATTAACCTTATTGGAAGAGGACAGAAACCCTTTCAGGGCCACATTATTGGGCTCATATGCCAACGTTGGCTGAGATAAACGCATGTTGGATCTGTTGGGATTTGGCAGAGGAGGAGAGAAAGAGGGACGATTCGTCCTGAGTTGAATATGACTATATGAGGAATCACACTCACTACATCCTTGTTTGGAATCTGCCCTTTGCCCATAGATGACTAAGTCGATATATCATCATTTACCTCCCAACTTTGGTGAGTTATTGCTTTCATATTGTTGTCTGAGACATTGCCTCATTCTCATTACCCCTGGTGTCCTTGTTTAGAAATCTAAAAAATATATAAAATACTGCATAACAGCATAAAATTTATGTGATGACAGTTTGAAAACATGAAATAGAAGAGTATCACTTCTATCTAATTATGCTGATGTTTTATATTTTGCAATTGCTTATTATTTATTTTAATATATATTTATTAGTGTTCTTGGAAGAGTATCACTTTTATCTGATTGGCCAAAAGAGGATGTTTATCTCGAAGCACGGTCAGAATCAAGAGGCCATTATGAGGAAACAAGAACTGATGCCAATGGAAATTACCGTTTAAGAGGACTTTTTCCGCAAACAGTTTATACAATAAAAGTTGTGTCAAAGAAAAACCAAGAAGATTTAGGAATTGAGCGTACTTCTCCAAATTCAGTAATTGTTGAGGTAAATTGTCATTTTTCTTTGCTCATCTCTGTAGGTTTTCTTCGGTGGATCTTAAATAACAAATATAATAATAATATATTAGCATCATGCATCTGAAAGCATCCTAGGGATGTATCGATCTGGACCCCTGCTAGATGACTAATAGAGTTATAGCGCGCTACTATTTAGCCACCTATAAAATTTTCGTTTTGAAATATATATTTATTATATTCTCTGTTTTCAAAATAATATATTTTTCTTGTTTATAAAATCATATATCTTTCCTGTTTCTAAAATGATATATATTTCTAATTAATTTTTTTTTAACTTGTTTATAAAGTATCAAACATTAACCAAACAATTCAACGTAGCAAACAATAAACAAATAAAATATTCTAGGACTCAAGACATCGTCATCTTAAGTTGGAGCAAGAGTTTCAGTCTATTTTTTGCAATTGGTAAATAATTTTCATTTTTTTTTTTTTTTTTTTTTTTTGAAGCAATTAAATTTCATTAGAATAAGGCTAATGCCAAGTTTACAAAATAGAGAATAGAAATAAAATAGAAGTAAAAAAGAAATGAGCAAAATGCTCATTGACTCTCTCCCATTAGCTATGTAGTCTAGTTATACAGTAACTAGATACGCTGCCTCAGAAGGTTGGTCTTCCATACTTCCATCATAGATATCTCCAAAGGGTGATAACAGCTCTTCTTGTAATACACTGAATCAAAGGAGAGACTGATGTCTTTAATGACCTCCTTAAGGACTACCTCAGGAGGTCTACTAATGTGCTGCCTATACCTTTTATTTCTTTCCGTCCATATATGCCACGAAATTACTACAACAGCAATAATTTTCATTAATGAAACAGCAAGAGCCTACAATAATTACTACAACAGAAAAAAAGCTACACGAAATTAAGGGGTCCATATTTTATGCTCCCTAAAGAAGACATACATGTTAGATGGTTAACCGCTATGGATATTTTTGTGATAATTAGTAATTGATTTTTTAAAACAATTAAACTTTTTATTAAAAATTAGTAATTATTCCTGTTACATATATGACATATTTTACATACTAATAGACTACTGTTTTAAATGTGTGCGCTACCTGAAGGTGAAGGCGCCTCCAGGTTTTGGGTCTAACCATATCCGGATCCGGTATATTTAAGTTATTTTTAAATAACTATTTTATAGCTCCCTCACGTTTCCAGACTCTGGAAAACACAGGGAAGAAAACTCCCCCAAAACCCTAGTAATCCTCCCCCGACCACCACCAATCCGTGCCCATACCTCCAGTGAGCTCCGGTGACCATCAAAACCTTGTTTTACGATGAGTTTAAATATCAATCTGTATTAAATATATATTTTTCTATGAAATATATGTATTTTTTATTATTTATAAAAATGCCACTGCCGCCTAAATGTCAGGTGCTGATGCACAGCACAATCGTGCTTTTAAAACCTTGTAATAGACTCTAAAAAATCAGTTAATTACCAGTAATTTAATCCAATCCATCCAAAGTCAGTAGTCACCGTACTTCTTGATGTATTGGCTTCCGACCTCTATCGAAATCTGGTTCCGATCTCAGAAATAATCTGGACGGTAATTATCCCTATCATATTGATCGCATCTGGGATCTGAGGGTTGAGGAGGGTCCAACTCTTCCGATGATGATCTTTTTTATTTTTGCAAATATTAAAAGTTTTCATTTAAAATAATGAAAGGTAATGCCCTGAAATACAATTGAATAGGAAAATAAAAATGCGGTGGGGTTAATATTGCGATTTCCACTATATCGACCTTCTCCTATGTAGCTATCCTTCCTAGTGTTCTAACTAAGAATTTGGTCTCAGGAGGGTTGTCTCCCAAACCTGCATAATAGTCTTTTCCAATTGTGAATCACATTCTTTCTTAATTGTGGTTCTGCCCAAGGCTGAAGGAGTTCTAAGGGATAGAGATGTCCCTATATGACTATTGCAATCAACATTTAAACGGCCTCAAAGTATTGGTATAAGAGTGATTCTATCCTGGTACAATGGATCCAGGATAGGTATGTTAAAGGGAAGGCACTTAGAGATATTCGGATCAGGCCTATTGTGGATTCGTATTTCTGAAAAGCCTTCATCTCAGAAAGGAGTTTAGTAGATAAATACTTGGAGTGTAAAACTAATAGCACTGTGGTTTGGAAATTCGGCACTCCTATAAATAAGTTAGGGGAAACTGTGGAAAGCATTAGAGATAGAAGTCGTAAAGACTTCTTAGCCAAGGGGAGTTTGGTCTAATATGCCAACAAAGTTCTTTATTTTTCTGTGGAGAGTGAAATGGGATCATATAAACACGTTCAGGAAACTGAGAAGTTGGAGAGTGCAAGTACCTCTTTCTTGTTTATTGTGCAATCTGGAGGAGGAATCTAGAAGTCACTTCTTCAATTGCTCATATTCCAAGTCTCTCTTAATGACATTGGTTGGGCACCTAAATCTCTCCTTTTAGAGGTTAATAAATATTCTGATTCCTACTCAATCAAATAAGGATATAAAATTGGGGGATCTCACAGAGGCTGCACAAAAATTCACATATTACTCCCGCCTTGAGGATTATTACCTGAACCCGTCCGATTACCCACTCTAGGAAAAGCGTTGGAAAAGTGCTCCTACAAGAGTGCTTGAAGATTTAGCACGCTTTAAGCGGTGCTTTCAAAATTATGGATACTCTTAGGCACATATTATATTTTACAAAAGAAAACATCCATAAAATGTTAAGACTTAAGACTTTTCATCAAGTGATAAGAAAACATCAAGTAACATGCATTGTTTCTGATGTGGCCCTTAATGTATGGCTTTGTCCCTTTAATTGGGCAGACCAACTTCCATTGTGAAATTTCCCTTTTTTAAAAAAAAAAAACAATTAAATTTCATTAAAATAAGGCTAATGCCAAGTTTACAAAAAATAGAGTATAGAAATAGAAACAGAAGTAAAAAGAAATGAGCAAAAAGCTCATTGACTCTTTCCCATTAGCTATGTAGTCTAAGTTTCCCATTTTCTATCTTTCTTATTAAAGTTTTTCCCTACTCATGTCTGGTGGAAACCAATCTGAAAAAATCACTGTTCCATTGGTGGATTCCAGTGGAGCACTGATTGAAGGCAGAGCCAATCAGGTTCCCGATCATATCCGATCTAAATCCAGCTACCACTCTGAGCTTCCTCAGAACACTCAATAATGAAGAAACGATTTCTTTAGTTTCCTAACCAGTAAACTTAATATCTGTGTGTTTGAGATATTTTTCGTTTTGAAATTATTTAAATTTTGTGGATAAGTTTTTTTGTTAAGTAGCACTTTCGTTTTACAAAATATATTTTGTGCTTACAATTTAATTATTTTACCTAGGTTGGCACTGAAGATATCAAAAGAATAAATTTTATTGTGTTTGAACAACCAGAGATTACTATTTTAAGTGGTCATGTGGAAGGCATTTACCTTGATAAGCTACAGCCCCATCTTTCTGTGGAAATCAAATCAGCCAATGATCCATTAAAGATAGAATCAATCTTCAAACTTCCTCTCTCTTATTATTTTGAAATTCGTGATTTACCCAAGGGGAAGCATCTGGTAAAGCTTGTATCAGATTTTCCATCATCTGTCTACAGATTTCACTCTGAAGTACTTGAAGTTGACTTAGATGTGAAACCACAATTTCATGCGGGAGCTCTTCGCTACAATATTGATGAGTATCATCAAAAACAGGTTAATTCGTAATGACCTTGACTTGAACGCAGTTTTACATACTATGGCTTCAGAACTGTTTCATTATTCTGTTTAAACTTGAATACAATTTTTTCCTCCTTTCTAAATTTATTTTGTTGAATTTATAATTGAACTTTATGGAATATGAAAAATCAGGATAATGATAATTTTCTTAGATAGCTTAAAAACAATCATAAAACTTTTCCAAGCCCAGTCAAACACCATTTTTGTGTCTATATTGTATAAAAGGTTCTTCATGATGCTCTCACTTAGTTAGAGGGTTTTGAGTTTCTATGTAGCATTTAGAGAGAGTCACAAAAATAGTATAAAAAAAAAAAAAGTATAAGGATAGAGTAATGGTGAGGCACACACAAGGCGAGATCAACGAAAAGAAGGTGTGGCAGAGGTCTGAGAGCATTTTAGGAGGAATGAAGAGTTGTTAGAGAGAAGACAGAGGACTGCAAGTCAAAGATAGGAAACCATGAACTTCAACACTCATCACAGAACAGAGAACCGGAGAGAATTCAAGGAACGCAATAGACTGTTGGCAAGAAAGAAAACAGGGAGATACTCAGCCCCAACAAGCACCCATACAGATCCATTGGATTAGAGAATTATAAACAAATGGTGAAAAGCTCAGAATTTCTATCAGAGCATTTGGGAAGCCTATCACTTGTAAGTCGATTTGCAATACACGAACAGATCTGATCTTTCCTGATCAGATTCTCTCAACCTCACACGAGAATGGTGGCTCTCTCTCTATTCTCTCAATTCCGACCTCACACAAAAGTACCCCCCCCATGTTTGAGTCTCGCGCGAGATAGCGGGAGATATCGCCCATAGCACGGGTAGCTGGCGATATCTCCCCGCGATATGCCTATATCTCCCCATTTCTCTTATCTTCTCCCCATTTCTCCATTCATGATTTTCTCATCTCCTCCTCTCTTCTTTTTTTATATTTTTTGCAAACCCTAGATGATTTTTGAATTTTTTTAAACCTAATTTTGAATTCTAAAATTAATGATTACACTTGATCACTACTCTTTAGTTAAGTATGATATTCACTATTACTTTATAATATACTGAATATATATAAAAATACACTTGGCGCTATGTAGGCGAGATAGCGCGCTATCTCCCCAAGTGCCGGCGCTGCGCGCTATGGCGCAACTCAAACTTTGAAAAGTACTGATCTGAAACGTGTAATCAGATTAGGAAAAATAGAAGTGGAGGAAGGAAAAATAAGAACACACAACAAAAGAGATTGTTTTGTTAACGAGGTTCAACTATGATTGGGTTCCTCCTACCCTTGGTGACAAGAATTACAGACGGCAGAAAATTATCCAGCACTTTATAAGAGAAAAATTAGATGTTATTTATAATTAGTTATCTAAAAAGGCATGCCCTAGCCCTTGATAACTAATTAATCCAGCAGATCCAATAAGAATTATTAGCCTATGAAAAATATTCTCCATCTAACTTATGCCTCCCTTATAATTTAATTAATTGCTCACTGAAATAATTGCAAATAACTCATTTTAATTAATTTCAATGCAGTTAACTCCAACAATCTCCCATTTGGAGATTATTCTTCATCACTTCACCCCAGCCTCCATGTTCAGACTTTGTAGAGACCAACTAAGGTCATGCAATGCCTTAGCTTCTTGATGCTCATGATCTTTGTAAACATGTCAGCAGCATTTTCTTCACCAGCCACCTTCTCTAAGATCAATTCATCACTTTCAATCAACTCTCTTATGAAATGAAACTTGTTTCTGATGTGCTTCGATCTGCTATGGAACTTTGGATTTTTAGCCAAATAAATGGCACTTTGATTGTCACTGAAAAGAACAGAATTCTTCAGTTTCAAACCCAATTCTGTCAACAAGCCCTCCAGCCACATCTTTTCCTTGGAGTTTGGATCTCCAACTAATAGCAGTCCCACTTAGATAGAAAACATAACCTGATGTGTTTCTACTTGAGTCAAAATCCCCACCAAGGTCAGCATCACTGAATCCCATCAGATCTGTTGATCCTCGTGAAAAATATAACTCAACATTCAATGAATTTTGATTATATCTCATAATCCATTTTACAACCCTCCAATACTCCTTGCCTGGATTTGCCATGTACCTACTGACAACTCCCACTGTATTTGCTTCAAAAAAAAAAAAATTCCCACTTTATGATATAAGTTCGGCCTTGTACAAATCAGGGCATACATAAGGTTCCCTACTGCAGAGGCATAAGGTACATTTGTCATTTCATCTTGTTCATCAATTGTCTTTGGTAATTGCAATTTAAACAACTTGAAATCTGCTCCAAGTGAAAGATCTGTCCTTCTTCGACTAGAACAACAATTGAATATGTTAAGTACTTTCTCCATGTACCTCATTTGATTCAATCTAAGATTATCATTCTTTAGCATAAAGATATATTAGCTGAGGGAATTTGGTCGAAGAGGCTGACAAAATTCTCTATTCTTTTGTGGAAGGTGAAATGGGATCACCTAAACACGTTCAAGAAGCTGAGAAGTTGGAGAATACAAGTACCTCCTGTTTGCTTGTTATACAATCTGGAAGATAAAACTAGGAGTCATCTTTTCTTTAACTGTTTTTATTCCAGATCTCTCTTAATTCCGTTGGCGTAACATCTGGATCTCGCCTTCTGGAAAATAATGAATATTCCAGTTCCCACCCAATCCTGTCCAGATATTAGATTGGGGGATCTGACGGAGACAGCACAAAAAATTACGCACCACTCCCCCCCTTGGGGGCTACTATGGAATGCTATTGGGTGCTTGTCGTGGCATATATGGATGGAAAGAAATAAAAGATATAGACAGCACATTAGTAGGCCTCCTGAGATAGTCCTTAAGGAGGTCATTAAAGACATCAGTCTCTCCTTTGATTCGGTGTATTACAAGAAGAGTTGTTGTCACCTTTTGGAGACATCTATGATGGAAGTATGGGAGACCAACCTCCTGAGGCAGCGTATCTAGTTAATATATAACTAGATTACATAGCTAATGGGAGAGAGTCAATGAGCTTCTTGCTTATTTCTTTTTACTTCTATTTTATTTCTACACTCTATTTTTGTAAACTGGGCAGCAGCCTTATTTTTTAATGAAATTTAATTACTTAAAAAAAAAAGATTACCATCCTTCCTGGCTATCTTCATGCTAAGAATCTGCTTTGCTGGCTCCAGGTCTTTCATCTCAAACCTCTTTGATTGCTTTCTCTTTAAGGATTTTATCTCCTTCGTACTTTTATCTCCACATAAATGACCAGAATAATATACACATCATTTGATCTCCTTAAAGAGGTCTGAACCACACTTTTTGAAGCCAATTTCAGTCATGAAACCATCAAATTTCTTGTACCACTGTCCAGGGGCCTTGTACTTCGGTTTTCCTTTAACCGCTTGATAAATTTGGCATCTCTGTACAAACTTCGTCACATCTTTTTTTAGTTGTGGCCAATAATATCTTGATTCAACTGCAAAATGGTTGTCTCTGCCAAAGTGTCCACTTAGCCCAGTGCTGTGAATTTCATGCATTAATTATAATCTCATGGATCTTTTGGGAATGCACTGTCTGATCAAAAAATAGAAATCCTTGTTGTAATTGAAATCTGGTCAAATCAGCACCTGTTGAACAAGCTTTCCACTGCTCAGAAAAATCCTCATCTGTCTTATACAACTCTTTAAGTTCCTCAAAAGCTGGTACTGATGTATGCAGAATTGTTAACAAAGAGTTCCTCCTATTCAAGGCATCAACCACCTTGTTTTTCTCTCCTGCTCTATGTTGAATAGAAAAGACAAACTTCTGTAAGTAAACAAACCACATGGCATGCATTCTATTTGAGTTTGTTGGGTTGTTGATTTGTTTGAGAGCTAAGTGATCTGTATGGAGTATAAATTCTCTATGAAGTTGATGCAGCTGGTCTTAGTGAAGATCAGTTGCTTGATAAATCTTCTGAATCCACAGAAGCTGAAGGAAAAACACTGGAATCCACCAGAAAATACAAGAGAAAAGAAAGAGAAGATAAAAGGTTTATTACCTGTCCAGGAAAAAACAAATTCAGCAAATAAATAAAAAATTGTCGATTCCATCCTCTATCCTCCATATATACTCTCCATGTAATGATGGGCCTTCTTTAAAGGAAATGGGCTTTTGGTCCATGTTTGATTTAAAGGAAATAGCCTCTTTCTTAGTGTCATTAACGGATATGCTACATCAGAAGTAAGTAATGCTCCCAATGCTGACATGCTCTCATAGTCTCACCACAACATATAACTCTTGTTATCCAGTATAACAAGTACTTTTCTGATATCATCCAAGTGATCTTCCTTTGTGTGGCTGAATATAAGTATATCATCAAAATATACTACTACACATATTCTTAGGAGGGGTTTAAGGATCTCTGTCATCATCCTCATGAATGTTGATGGAGCATTGGACAACCCAAATGGCATTACGATCCACTCATAAAGACCTTGCCTTGTTTTAAAGGCTGTCTTCCACTCATCCCCACCTCTGATTCGGATTTGGTGATACCCACTTTTGAGATCCAGTTTGGTGAAAAATTGTGCACCATTCAGCTGATCAAGAAGCTCTTCTAGCCTTGGTATGGGGAAGCGATATTTAATAGTTATCTTGTTAATGGCTCTGCTGTCCATACAAAATCTCCAATCACCATTTTTCTTTGGTACTAACAAGGCAGGTACAGCACACGGGCTTATGCTAGGTCTAATGAATCCTTCATTCAGTAGCTCTTCCACTTGACTCTGTAAAATATCAGCTTCTTTAGGACTCAATCTGTAGTGAGGTAGATTGGGTATAGAAGCTCCTGGTATGAAGTCAATTCTGTGGTCTAGGTCCCTGATTGGTGGAAGTTCTGATGCTTTCTCACGGGTTATTGCTGGAAATTCATTTAGAATTTTTTTTACACAATGTGGAACTGATCCAGAATTTTCCTCAGTTCTCTCCTTAGAAATTAGTGCAAATCCTTGTAATTCAGTCCTTAATTCTTTTTCAAAGAAATTATGAGACTGGATTAGCAAATTGGGCTTTTCCTGAGCTGTTTCTGAATTTGGAGGAAGAGGTAGTAAGGCTACTCTTTTATCATTTTCTTTGATAATATACTGATTCAGACGCCCTCTATGATTTGCATCTACATCAAACTGCCACGGTCTCCCTAGAAGTACATGGGTTGCATCCATGTCAACTATGTCACAATCTACCACCCTTTTATAATTTTTTCCAATTGATAATGGTACTTTGCAGTAATATTTTACCTCTACTTGGTCCTCACTTTTGATCCAGCCCACTGTGTACGGGTGGGGGTGGTTTTCAAATTTCAGTCCCAACTTCTTTGCTGTTTTTTCTGCGATGAGGTTGTCAGTGCTTCCATTATCGATAATTATCTTGCAAACTTTCCCAAGGATGGTTCCCTTTGTCTTAAACAGATTTGACCTCTGAGTTAGGTCAGCAACAGGATGAACACTGCATGTCTTATGTATTAGACATGACAGGCTTGGTCCTTCATCTGGGTAATCCTCCTCTTCAGGTTCAGAATCTTTTTTTTTTTTGAAGCAATTAAATTTCATTAGAATAAGGCTAATGCCAAGTTTACAAAATAGAGAATAGAAATAACAATAGAAGTAAAAAGAAATGAGCAAAATGCTCATTGACTCTCTCCCATTAGCTATGTAGTCTAGTTATACAGTAACTAGATACGCTGCCTCAGAAGGTTGGTCTCCCATACTTCCATCATAGATGTCTCTAAAGGGTGACAACAGCTCTTCTTGTAATACACTGAATCAAAGGAGAGACTGATGTCTTTAATGACCTCCTTAAGAAGTATCTCAGGAGGCCTACTATTGTGCTGCCTATACCTTTTATTTCTTTCCGTCTATATATGCCACGACAAGCACCCAATAGCATTCCATATTAACCCCCAAGGGGGGGAGTGTCGCGTAATCTTTTGTGCTGCCTCCGTCAGATCCCCCAATCTAATATCTGGACTTGATTGGGTGAGAACTGGAATATTCATTATTTTTCAGAAAGCGAAATCCAGCTGTTCCGCCAACGAAATTAAGAGAGATCTGGAATAAGAACAGTTAAAGAAAAGATGACTCTTAGTTTCATCTTCCAGATTACACAGTAAGCAAGCAGGAGGTACTTGTACTCTCCAACTTCTTAATTTCCTGAACGTGTTTAGATGATCCCATTTCACCCTCCACAAGAGAATAGAGAATTTTGTCGGCATCTTCGACCAAATTCCCTCAGCTAACATGTTTTTATGCTTTCTATCTCTATTACTTTCCACTATTCCCCCCAATTTATTTATCGGACTACCAGATCTCCACATAATCGTACTATTCGCTCTACAATCCAAACATTTATCCACTAGGCTTCTTTCTGAAACAAAAGCTTTCCAAAAATGCGAATCCACAGTAGGTCTGATTTGTATATCATTAAACGCCTTTCCTTTAATATATCTATCTTGGATCCATTTTACCAGAATAGAATCGCTCTTATCCCAGTACTTTGAAGCTTTTTAATATTGGTTGCAGTGGTGATAATAGGAAGGTTTCTAACCCCTAAACCCCCTTCCGATTTGGGAAGGATCATTTGGGCCCACGGGATCCTTTTCCTTCCATCCCATATAAATCTATAAGCTAACCTTCTCACCTTCTTAGCCACAGAATCAGGGATAGCCATACCTTGCGCCCAATAAGTATACTTTCCAACTATTATCCAGTTAACTAATTGTATTCTCCCTCCATAGGAAAGACATTTCCCACTCCATCTTGCTAGGAGCGCCTCTATAGACTGGATTAGCTTCCAGCACTGTCCAAATGACTTTTTCTTTCCCGTGATTGGTAACCTTAGATATGTTATAGGTAGACTTTTCACAGTATATCCTAAGATATTATTGCAAAGATTGATTTTCTGCACATACTTTTGAGAAGGTGGAGGAGCTTTTGCTCGTATTTACTTCCAATCCTGAGAACAATGTGAATTTCTCAAGCACCGTTTTAATTGCATTAAGCGATTTCGGATTTGCCTTTGAAAATATGAGGATATCATCCGCATACATGAGGTGAGATATAGAAGTAGCATCATTCACCTGATAAGTGTCTATTTTTTCAGAATCTGATTGTGCTGTTTCTAGCTCTTCATTTGGTCCCTTATTTTCAACTATTCTGACTTGTCCCCTCTTTGGACATGTATTTGATCTATGTCCAAACTCTTGACACCTATAACATTTAATTCTTTCCATTGATGAATCAGGTACATTTGTTGCAATTTCTTTTCCTTTTGGGGTAGGCAAGATTCCTTTCTCTTTATCAGTTGCTGTTTTGCTAGAGGAACTCCCAAAATTGGAATTATAAGAACTATAAAATTTGCTAGAATGTTGCTCTAGCCTTTCAGCCAAATTAATTGCACTCGATAGGCTGTACTAAGGGTTGACAGCCATTTTATACTGCAATTTCTCTTTCAGTCCGCTCACAAATCTAGTGACTAATTGCTCTTCAGACTCTTCAAGTTGTGTTCTGGCCGATAATCTGTGGAATTCATTCGCGTATTCATATACTGATTTGTTGCCTTGTTTACACTGTTGGTACTGAATGAAAAGTGTGCTCTCATAATCTGTTGGCAAAAACCTTTGTCTCATCAGTTTTCTCATTTTATCCCATGTTCTCACTTTTTTTTTGGTGTTTTGCCCTTAGATATACTGTTTGATCCCACCAGCTTTGTGCTGTCCCTTTTAATCTTAGAGCCACTAACTTCACTTTCCTTGACTTGGGGGTGTTCATATAATCAAAATATTTTTCCACCTTCGAAATCCAATCCAAAAATGTTTCAATATGCATTTGGCCATTGAATTGGGAAAGATCTATCTTCATGCGATAGTCATTGTAGTCATCCCTATAATTATTTTCATATTGATCCACAGCACCACTCTGTCTTGTTGATAATTTCTGTTATTTCTCTGAAAATATCTCTGCTCATTTCTCCTCCTATACTGCCTAAATTCAGGCTGAAACAGGTCTGGATCAGCTTCATCTGATGAATCTGAATCTGGTTGTTGCTGCTGATTCCGATCTGGTTGCTGCTGGCGATCGGGTATTTCTTGCCTTGGCGGTACTGGAGGCTGCTGATTAACTGGTCTGCGCAGTTCATTTACTGCCACTGTTAGGTCTGCCAATGCTCGCACCACTCGATCAAACTCCTGCCTGGAAACATGCTGTTCTGCCATATCCGTCCAGAGAAGAAACCGCAAAACTGCAAAACTGCAAATCCGTCCAGAGAAAAAAAACCGCAAATCCGTCCAGGAATGAGTCGAAATCCTAGTCTGATACCACTTAATATAGAACATGACTGTTCTATGGAGAGATGAAAAAAGAAGATCGGAAACTTCTTGTAAAAAGGGATTTAGATCTGGAATTTCCAAGGATTCCACCAAGGTTCAATTCTGATCGGGAATAGCAAATAGAAAAACGGAAATAGGAAAATAGAAAGGTAGGGAAAACGAGAGAGAGAAATAATACCTTCACAATAATCAAAAAAACTAACTCCTCCTTTGGGTCCACTTGGTCTTTTATACTCACATTGTGTGTAGTGGACAACCTTCACAATGTGAGTTAATTGGCTTCAAAGGTGAAGCACAATGGCTCGAGCCATCTCGAGCCAAGCTTGAGCCTGTTCAGGGGTGTGCTCATCTAATTGAGGCCCTCTGTTAATACTTCCAATATTAGGGGTAAAAAGGTCATTTGCAAAATTACACAAAGAACTAAGATGCTCTGCATCACTACCCTTCCTGAATCAGTAACAAACAAAGGAATACCATGAAGTAGATGATCTTTTCCTAAACAGAAGGGGGTTTTGGAGTCAGAAACCTAGACACCATAGTCCCAGCAACAAACATCAAAAGAATTGCTAAATTTTGGGGAAAATAAGAATCAATATTGACAGGTTTGATACAAGAAAGGTATATTTAGAGGTAAAGCACTCATGGACATTCAAATTAGAAACATTATAGACTCGTATTTCTGGAAATATGTGATGGATAAAAAGGTTAAGATAAATGACCTACTTGAATGTGGGATAAACTACACTGTACAATAGAAAAATGAGAACCCAGATAGAAAACTAGCAGAGTTGTGAGGAAATCCGAGACAGAATCCATAAGGACAACCTAGCTGAAGAAATTTGGGAACAAAAATCCCCAAATTCTCCATATTTTTTGGAGAATAAAATGGGGACACCTAAACACCTTCGTGAGATCGAATGTCTGGGGTATGCCTATCCAGTCTACCTGCATATTCTGTAACACGGTAGATGAAACAAGTGGTCACCTATTTTTTAACTGCACCTATTCTAGAGCCATGCTAGAACCCCTAGAAGAAAACCTAAATGACATTTTCTGGAAAATTATAAACATTCCCACACTCACCATAAACCATCCAGATATCAAGTTAAGAGACCCTACTGAGGCTTGTCAAAAACCTTACTGAGACCTTAACAATTTGAGGCTTATTATGAAAAGCTTTGGGAACCCTATGCTGGCACATATGAACAGAAAGAAATCTTAGGTGAAACCAGCACACTCTCAAACCACCAGAAACAGTTCTCGAAGAGGTCATCAAAGACATCAATATCTCCTTCAAGCCATAATGCTTTTAATTGAACTGCTGCCATCCTTTGGAGACAATCACAGTAGAGATGTGGGAGACTAACCTCATGAGGCAGACAGTCTAATGGTACATCAGGAAAGTATGGCTGAGTGGAAAGTATCAAGAGCAGCCATGTGCTCATGTCCATGTTTTTATTTTATCTGTTTGCCTTCATTGTAGTCAGGGTACTGCCCCTCGTTTTGTTAATGAAAAATTTAATTGCTTTAAAAAAAACTTCTGGAAAATAATATAAATAAGATATCAACATTTATCAGAAGATAAATCTCTGAAAAATAAGAAATAAACAAAATCTTATTAATCCGTATCTGATTAATCTAAATGATTTTGGATACAGATTCAGAAACGGATTCCAGGTATCCATTAACACTCCTTGTTGCACCTCTCCATGTATATATGATTACCATGTCCATCTAATGTAGAGTTCAAGGAGTTTTTTTCTTTTTGAATCTAAACTTTATGATTATCATGTCCATCCAACTCCAAAATTTGGATGCAATACACACCAGACTAAGACCATCACAGTAAATATGTATGTGCTTGGAAAAATTTCACCCTGACAATTAGTAAAATCTATTGTCTCAAGGTCATTTTTCTCATATTATGAGTATACATGGAAAGATTTTCTGACTTTATTACCTATTAGTGTTCACATTATAAAAGTCTTGGAATACTTTTATTTCACATTGTCTGTTAATGTAATCTTTTGTTTCACATTACCTATTAGCGAACTTTTGTTTTGGCTTTTGTCGTTATTTTAGTTGTCATTTAGCATCACAAGTCATAACACCAACAATATAGTATAATATTTCAACATTCAATAAATAAATAAATATATATATATATATAATTTTATATTCCATTGCAGAATATAACACCAGCTCCTGTATTTCCTCTCATTGTTGGAGTAGCAGCTATTACTCTGTCTGTCAGTATACCAAGGTAAATTTCTAAGAAATGCCAAACACTCTAAATATTATATTTACACATTGTATGTACTTTTAATATGATTAAAATTTATAAAGTCTAGGTTATACTACTAAAACAACTTCAAAATTAAGTATTTTAACTCGATGGTAGTTGTTATGGGAGTAGTTGAAATTTGGATGTTACAACCAATGTGATTAAAATGCATAATTATAGCGACTTGAAGTTTAAGTATTTTGATCCATTTATTGAGTCTTGATTTGTTATGGATATATGGAAATTATGATCTGTTAATGAATGTTTTAATTATAAACTTTGCAGGTTGAAAGATGTGTATCAAATGGTTTTTGGATACGCTGCATTGACAAGTAGAAAAGATACAAGGAAACCTATTTTGAGAAGAAGGGCATACTGATGTACTCTTTACTTTGCGTTAGGGTAAATTCAATAACTGAAACATTTTCCCTCGGCCTTTTTAGAATAAATCATTTTATATTTATAAAATTATTTCATATATCTTTTTTTTGTGCAATGAAATTTATTCAAACATTTTTGTTTAACACTCCCAATTTTAATAATTGAAATTGCTTTTTTTTACCTGCCTTCAATGAATTATACACGTCTGCACAGTGATCGATGCGATGGTCATTGAACGGTCCCGATCATGGTACAATGCCATCCACCGTAGTTTGACTACTGAGGTGACGTCAATACGAGATCTGGTACAGTGCCATCCGATAGCCATCAATCATAAACATAATCTATTAAATAAGTCGCAAACACTTGATAGTTGACAATTCATTAAATAAAATTATTAAAACAGGGAAAACAGTCGATTTTTCAAATATTTTTTAAAACACATCGATGAAGATATCATTAAAATCATAATTTAATTTTCAATAATTTTTTTTATAATTGTTTACGGTAGTTACTAGAATGGAATTAAGGGTGCAACCGGGACGGATTTGGCAAAATCTGGCCCCATCCCATTAGGAAAGACCGGGTTTGGGTGCATCTGCAATTTCAGTAATATGTGCCAAATTATCTTTCTTGACCGCCTGAAATTGGTGTCACAATTACATAATCTGTGATTGAGATATAGATGCTTAGATATCCTCCCTCCAGTGCTTGGACATTTATAGTATAGTTGGTTGACCTTATGGAGAAAATCAATTTGTGATCATCGACTTCTTCCTCATAATTAATACCATAGTATCGCCGATATCATATTGTCGCTAATACTATAATCCCGAGACAGAATATCGTAGTGTCGCCAATACAAGTTCAGAATTAGAATGGATAAAAATATTGATGTTTGAAAGTAGGATTTGTGTGATAACATGGGAGCAATTACTCTGACAAACAATCCTACTCATGATTCATCACTACAAAGTCAAATATGTAGGGTGTCAAACGAGATGAGCCGAACTTTTGCTTATAGAGTCAGACTCGGGTTTGGCTCGTTAAAGAGTTATCCAGACTTATGTTCTAATACTATAATCCCAAGGCAGAATATCGTAATGTCGCTAATACAACTTCAGAATTAGAATGGATAAAAATATTGATGTTTGAAAGTAGGATTTGTGTGATAACATGGGAGCAAATGCTCTAACAAACAATTAATTCTACTCATGACTCATCACATCAAAGCCAAATATGAAATATGTGTGGATGAACTATCATTTCGTTCATGAGAGAGTAGCGGCAAAGTCACCAAAGATCAACTTGTTTATCATTTTGTTAATTATTATTTACTCCAAAGTGCTGTTTAACTTGCGGGAAATAATACGATAACAACCCCTCCTTATTTTGGCAAGTGAATCACAATATATTTTACCTAAGTAAACTTTAACTCTAAATTAACTAAATCCCACTTGTATAAATATGTTATGTATATAATTTATAAGAAAGTAACTAAACTTGTATCTTCCCAAATTTTCAGATCTTTTTGTTTGCCTATGTATTTTGCATTTTAAAACACCAATCTTAAATATTGTTGTTGAAGTTTAGAATCTGGCCTTTTCATTAAAATTAAATGCTTCGTCTACAATATATGTAATGATGGCTGGCGAAGGCTTGACGGGGAGGGAGGGGTACAACTGTACAAGTGAAGAAAAAAAGGAAATAAGAAGAATATTTTGAGGAAAAATTATATTAAGGTTATGAGATCTTCACATATAAAGGAAATTGAACAAACCAAGAACTAGCTAGTGACATTATCTTCAGGGAAAGATGTGACATGATGCTAATCGCAGAATATGAGTTTTGATCTAATTAATATATTTTAAGTTGGATCAGATTTTTTTTTTTCTGAATATAAGATTAATAGATTTGAGTAAGCTAAGGTAAGGTAAATTTGGACAATAGACTTTTATAATAGAGTTTAAGGTTTCATTCATTGATCTTATGTTGTGTTATTAATTCGTGCAGTGAAGAATTATGATGGATGTAATTCAGTAATTATGATGCATCTAGATTGAATATATCTAGATGCATGAATTGTAATTAAACACTAAAAAGTAAGACAAATGAAAAAGTAAATCAACTAACTATTTAGTCATTTAATTGAATTTTGATGAAAATGCCAAGGTTGCCAAATATAATTAATGCACAGAATATCAATTACTTACGAATATGCAATGATCATGCAGAAAATAGCCAGCTAGTTTGATTACTTTGATATATATGTATACATGATATAGATAGGAAGAGAATCAACAATATATATATGTGCGGGTTTCCATTTTCTGCAATCAATTAATGATGCTAATTAGTTGTTAGTGCATATACCTGACATTTAAATTGGGGAGAGGCTCAGATTTTCGGATGTCTTGTTTGGTTTTTCCCCGCTGGTTCATTTCTGTTTGCTTTGCCATGGCAGCATTTCTCTCATTCTTCAGCTGCACATATATAATTAATTGTCATCCAATTTTAACATCAATATAAATATATAGACATATATAGTGCGGTCTTAATTGAAACCAATATTTTAAAAAGCAATAAAACTCATGAATCGTAGACAGTAGTGGCTATAGATAGCATGCAATATATGCGGTAATTGAAATGAACTGCACCTTCTTTTCCAGGGAATGATTCTGCTGCAGAAGCATCTTTTCCTGTTAAATTAATAAACTCCAATCCATATTAATTATAATTTATACATAATATAGCTATAGATTGCATTGATGAATTCTGTATATATATATATATATATATGTATGTATGTGTGTAATATGTTATTGAAGGGGAAAATATATATTAATTATGCCAAATTAGATGAATGGTGTTGCAACCTTTGATTGGAGATCTGCGATAGAATCGAAAAGCATATTGGTCTGGAAAATAAAAGAAAAACAAATAAATAAATAAATAAATAAATAAATACAACATTAATTAGTGCTGACGTGTTAGAATTTAAGAAATATGTTAAAATATATGTTATTGTAGATAATTGAATATAAAAAAAAATAGTAATGCATGTTAGTATAAATTATGATATATCAGAAAAAATAAAAGATTAATTAAACCGTGTATTATTTTTGAGGAAATACGAATTTGTTGAATAAAATCTAATTATTATTATTTTTAGATTAGAAACTGTGTTTTATTTTGGGTTATGATAAATAAACAAAACTAAAGCCAGCATATATATTACTACATGAATTTACTAGTGTAGGCGTGCAGCTAGCTAGATATAGGTGGGCTAGCTGTAAAGAAAGGAACTGTAACCTTTTGTGCTCTTATTTTTGTCAATCCACTCTCAAGTTGTTGCTCCAAAACACGTAAATCCTTGGTAGACAAAGAGTCTAAATCTTCCCCCATGAGATTCCTAAAATTAAGTTGAGGTCATGATATATTAAATAAATCCGGCTATTTCTTTCTTGTGCATATGAATGCAAATTAAATAAATACCTTTCGTTTTTGCACAAAGATTCAATCTTACTCTTCATCTTCAGATATTCAAGGCTCCTTGTTCCTTGCTAATTATTTCACAAGCAAACACCCGATTAAGCATTTATAGTTGAGAATAATTAATATTAATTTTTAAAAACAAGGACGTTCAAATTTAAAACCGATCTGTGTATATATATATAATACAGATTAATTTGTAGCACCTCAGAATATTGAAAATTAGGCTCTGGCAGATGTTTTCCAGCGTAATAGTGTCGTTCAAAGCGTTCGAGTATATTTTCCATTCTACAAATTGAAACAAAAAAATCATGATGATTGATAAAGAAGAAACGGGTTCGAATTAAATTAGGAATTAATGAAATGATCATTTTAGCTGTAAATCGAATCCCTCGCAGATCCACCCCCCAAAAAAAA
This sequence comes from Zostera marina, assembly GCA_001185155.1. Classification (NCBI taxonomy): domain Eukaryota; kingdom Viridiplantae; phylum Streptophyta; class Magnoliopsida; order Alismatales; family Zosteraceae; genus Zostera; species Zostera marina. Next base: position 533,381 of record LFYR01000338.1, on the reverse strand, counting down.
TAATAGATCGAAATGAAGAAAAACTCCAGGGGTCGACGGATGAATGAATTTAATTAATTAATCATCAAGATTTCTATATATCCATCCATCCACCTGGTGTCTGTATGTACTGTGTAGAAGAAAAATGAAGAAAACATATATATGAAAGCTGATACAGTTTTATAGTCGATTTTAAATCAGTTAGTTGCACGTAAGAAAATATAGATCAAAATTAGTGAAGAAAAATGGAATAAACCTGGAATCAGTGGAGTACTGGTAGAGTTTCCCCTTGGCGGAGAAAACTATAGCAGCCACCTCTGCATCGCAAAGCACCGAGATTTCATGAGCTTTCTTCAGCAAACCAGATCGGCGTTTGCAGAAAGTAACTTGTCTGTTGATCTTATTCTCTATTCTCCTCAGCTCAACTCTCCCCCTCCCCATGGACGACGTACGAAGCTTCCAGATCGATGATCGGAATAACGACGTACGGATGGATGTATGTATGTATGTATGACCTAACTAACAAGTAAGAAGTGGTCACTGGATGATGATCGATCGATCGAAACAACGACGTTCGTACGGATGTATGTATGACCTAAGAAATAAGAAGTGGTCGATCGGTAACGACGGTAGATGCTTCCTTGCCAAGCAGTCAGTAATCCCTATTTCAAGGGAACCAAATCTGAGTATTATCGTTATTAATTGGAAAAAATAAATAGAAATAGGTCAAACTTGAAAGAAAACGATGAGGTTATTCGTTTACACGCACACGTACGAAGCGAATTTTGTTGTCGTTACAGGATTGGTTAAAATGAGATCAAGGACGTAAAATGACAGTGCCAACAGTGAAGGACGTAAAATGAGATCTGTGGAAGATAAGAAGCTAGTTTCGCAATGACTATTTATCTTTATTGAATAATGTAAAATAGGGCACGAAAAACAAAAAAGTGTTCGTGAAACATAGGGTTAAAACGTCACTATTAACTTAATTGTCACTGTTAAAATGTTCAGCTTCCATAGTTCAAATTTAGGATTAGAGAATTTATTAAGAAATCGAGTTCTGAATAATGAAAGATGATCATATATCTAGGCCGGGTTCTTGTTAAACCTTTTATACCTAGGGTTTTCATTAAGGTGTGATTGGAATAAGGGTTAGGGTTAGGGATAATTACTGGACAGGATTGGAAATGTAAATTAATTTTAACCGGGCTGCTTCATGGGCCTTAATAAATATGAACAAAAAATTGGTGTTTACCTCTTATTCATGTATATATAAGAATAAGAATATTACGATTGTAAATTATATTTAATAATATTCTCTCTCAAGTCTCAAGATCAGTGGCGTATCCAGGGGGCAAGGGAGGGCAATTGCCCCCCCTAAAATTTGGAAATTTTTTGAGGACCTATATGTAATTAAATTTTTTATAGGTGGTTTAGTATAATTTTCACAATATATTAATATTTTTAAGGGTTAATATATAAATTTCACAATATTTATATATTATATAAATTTCTTTCCCCCAATCTTCTTCCCCAAAACTATCGATTTCTCCTCCTCCTCCTCCTTCAATTTCTTCCCCAATCTCTCCTCCTCCCAACTCGCATGACCCATCCACCTCACGATTTCTCCCTCCGTTGCTTTCTATATAAGTTGTTTCTAGTACACAAGGAGTCCAAGATCAATAACATACCCCCAAACAGTTGATGGGTCCTTCAAAAACTGGATACGCCACTGCCTGCTGTCTACATACTACCATCTTCAGCCTTCAGGCGGGATCAAATTGGTGTGCGTCCCAGCGTCAGTGCGTGTGTCACATATACTCAATGAATCAGCATATTCATGATCTCTCTTAGTTTAGATGGTCATGGAACACAATGGTGTTAATATTAACTCTTTTACATGTTCATATTCTTAGTTATTGTCTTAACTGATTTTTTTTTTTATGTCATATCTCGATTGCAGACTCTCTTGTGTATTTTGGTTGTAGACTTGCATTCCTAGATGGATTCAATTTCTTACCGTCAAGGTGCATATCTTATTAACAATGTTTGGAATCGTTCCTGTCTTGCTTTTGATTTCTATATTTGACTTTAAAAATCTTTTGCTGATTTTTCATCTAATAGATTCAAAAATATCATTGTCAAAACCATTAAATTCAATAGCAATTGCCTGTAGAGTAGTGTAGACCTACCTGTTCTTGTTTGTAATTACTATGCTCATCGATAATGGAAGCACGAACGATTTCATACAAGATTCGATTGTCACCATACTGTTTTTTTTATACAGATGCTTCTGAATTTTTTTAGGTTGACTAGTGACTACGCTTTCCGCTTGAGTGTTAATTAGAGATTTGTCATTTCATTTGTCGGAAGCTTAAAAAGATCTTCTATAACAAGGTAACAAGGTTTTATTACTTTTTCATTTTTATAATTGTTAGATTTATAATTTTATGCATTATTTCTTATATAATTTTATAGTTCGATTTATGCATGTAGAATATGAATGTATTGATTTTTTATAGGTTTTTATAATCAATTATATGAATAGGTCATGCCAAAATTTGTATAGGTTTTTTAATTAGTACAAAAAAAATTTTTCGCCTTCGGCGAATCTTGCCCCCCCTGTCGGGGAATCCTGGATACGCCACTGCTCAAGATGACGATATTTGAGCAATAACATGATACATATTTGTTGTACATAACTCATATATACACAACTGCCCACACTGAGAAAGATGATCATCAATTCCGATCGAACCAAAGCTGATTTCCTATCACGAAGACCTCGAGTTCCGTCGTCAAGCAATCATCGTCATCCGATCACCCACCTTGCTCATCAATGAAGCTAATATGGGTGCGCTCACCACCATGTTCGACAGAATGCAAACCAGATTTAACGGCGATATGTACACTTTATTATTTTTTAAAGCCTCAAGGCAAATCCAAAATCAATATCTTTACAAAATGCTATATAAGTGTATAACTCCAACCAGTATAACCACTAAATGAAGAAATATTTGATACCCTCACTGACTTCTCAAACTTGTTGGAACTTGAAGATGTTCCACGGATGCAAAGATATAACAGTTTATTTTTCAGGTTTATATAAAGTATTTTATGAACTTTATATTGCAATTTTTTATTTTGTATTTTGTAGGTAGTCAGGGACGGGTCGTCCTGGATCCGTCTCGTTCCGCTTCCCTTTCGTCGAGGCAGAACGAGACGGCTACCGGAGCGGGGTCGTCCACCCGTGACCTACCTCGTTCTCACCCCTAGTGACTATATAGAATCATAAATAAATTAGTATTACAAATTTACAAGCAATGCATGGTATTTTATTCAATGGGAGTAACAAACAAATTTAAATGATATCTTGTATTAATAACTAACTAATAATTATTAACTAACCATAACTAAGTATAACTATAACTATATAATTATATATCTATTACTACATCTCATATATATTGATTTTACTAGCAATGTCGTCGAACGATTCTGGCGCTTCATTGAAAACATGCTCTTGCTCATCCATTGAGAGTGGTGAAGAAGTAACGCAAGCCATCCCAAGCACGAGAAAACGAAAAATATCAAGTGAAGAATCAACATCGAATAAACGTCCGGTTGCTGCGCCAGTAAGTTCGAAACAAATATGCTTATCTCTGATGACACCATTACAACAACGTCCTACTCCATCACCAGAGATTCCATTGGAACGAGAACTGGTTACGTTGCCATTGTTTCCGATGACACCATTGTACCAATGCCCTACTACATTGCCAGTGACTTCTGTGCAAGTTGACCCATCTCCAATTGAAGATATCCCGATGAACAAAAGCTCTTTGCCATCATATCTAGGACACGATAATGTCCGCAAGAAGCAATGATGTTGAAGTTTGAGTCATCTAAATCATGGAAAAGGAAGTATTGGCTCCATCGACACCATACACAGTGATCAAGAATTTATTGTAGGGCTATTTCTTTTGTTTTAAAAAGTGATAAAATTTGATTTTAATTGTAAAAGTGGCATGTATGATGTATCCATCCATTTTGCAATGGGTTGTTTTGCTTAATTGGAGGGGGGCAAGGGAAATCCATTAAAATTTATAATAAAGACCTATATGTAATTTTTAATTATATAAAAAGTTAAATATAATATTTACACTATATTAATATTTTAGAAAAATTAATTTAAAAATTTTACATTATATAATTATAAAATATTTTTATATATATCTTTCAAATAAAAATACTCCCCGTTACCAGAAATTCCTGATAGGCCACTGCCTCTGACGTTCTATCGACACTTGCCTTCTCAAGACATCAATGTCAATTTTGACACAGGGTTCTCAATTTCTTTTTTCTTCACATCTATATCAAGTCCACAAACAACATCGTTCTTGATCAAAATTTCTGCGTGGCTTATCTGTTAAAACCAGTGAGGGTCTCTCCGAAAAGGAATCTGCCACCGATGAGTTGCCGGAGAAAGGCTAGTGCGGCAGAGGAAGGTGGAAAGAGGGAAGAACTAAATCAACAGTGTTAATTACCCACTGTTACCGTTAAGACGAGAAGTGTTTAGTTCTGTAATTAGTTTTCGTTATTCAAAAAGTTAATTACAACTAGGGGTGAGTGAGTACGAGGACGGAGCATGGATTGCGTTCCCCATCCCCGTTACCTGGTCATTTTAACCGGGGACGGGGAAATACCCGGACTCAAAAATCATCACTGTCCCTGCATCCGGTCATTCATCCTCGTACCCGGGGAAGTAGGAAAATCCTCATCCCCGTTCCTCACCGAAATCTCCGTCCCAGATAATACAGGTATCAGGTAAATTGTATTTAAACCTTATATAATATTTTATATAGTATAATTTATATAACTAACTTTATATCCGTCCAGATACGAGACAGGTACCGAATACCGAGACGAAAAATCTCATCCCTAATTACAACTGTTTTATAATAACTTGAATTACATTTTAACTAACTATCGACCGCCCATTGTTTACATCCTATATGAATTGGCCCAATAGCTAAATTCATTTTATTGAAACTATTGCAAATGAGACCTTGGATTTCTCTGTTATGCATTGCACGAGTGATTGTTAATTTACCTGCATAGGAAAGACTTCACGCGAAGTTGTTAAATGGTTATATCATTATTATTATTATTTTCATTTAGGTTCAAAGTTTAGTTTAACAAATAATTAATTCTCTCTTTTAACAGACCTAAGTTTGTTTAATTAATTCCTTTACCCCCCTTAAGCCTTAGAATATATATTTTGTATTCCAAGCTTGGAATGAGCTATGTTAATTTCTTTATCCCTAAGAGCCATGGTCAAAAAATCAGAAAGTTAGAACTTAGTTCGTACTTGTTTTATGAACACTTTGCCTTAATTGATCATTTCTCTTATGAAATGACAATTTATCTCTATGTGTTTGGTTCTTTCATGAAAAACTGGGTTATTTGTCAAATATATGGCTTATTTATTGTCACAGAAGATGACAGTTTTGTTTGGATTTTTATTTCATCCAATAATTGATGAATCCATGTTATCTCACATGTTGTTTGAGCTATAGCTCTATATTCTGCATCACATGAGGCCCTTGCAACTGTTGTTTGCCTTTTAGGTTACCATAAAATTAATGATCCTCCTATCATTATGCAAAAACCTGTAAGAGATTTTCTATTAATTAATTTGGCATAATGTCCAATCAACATCACAGTAACCTTGGATTATCATATTGACATGATTGTTATACATCAGTCCCTGTCTAGGTGCATTTTTAATGTATCTAATCAATTTGAAGAGAACTTGGAGGTGTATTTTTCTTGGTTCATCCATAAACTGACTTAGCCAGTTAACTGGGAAGCTTAAGTGAGGTCTAGTGATATTTAGATAGATAAGTTTTTCAATTATCTTTTTATAGAAAGTTGGGTTTTCAATGACTGAGGATTTGTCATTTTTAAAATCTATATGCCTTTCCATTGGAATTCTTGAAAGCTTGGCTCCTGATAGGCCACATTCATCTAGGATTCTTAATACATATTTTCTTTGGGAGAGATATATCCCTTTGTTTGAGTACGATACTTCAATACCTAAGAAGTAATTTAACTTTCCTAAGTCTTTTAGTTTAAACTGATTTTCTAGTTAAATTTTAATTATTTCAATTTCTAACTCATTGCTCCTTGTTATTATTATGTCATCTACATAAACTATGAGATGTAGTATATTTTTGTTTTTTTCTCTTATAAACAGGGAATAATCTGATTTAGCCTGAGTAAAACCAATATCTAAGAGTACTCCTCGATCTTAGTTTTTCAAACTAGTTTCTTGAGGTCTGTTTTAAGCCATATAAGGATTTATTGAGTTTACATACTCTTTTATCTCTTTCTTTTAGAAGGCCTTGTGATGGTCTTAAGTATATTTTTTCATGCAATTCTCTATGAAGAAAAGTATTGTTAACATCTAATTGGTATAAATTTCATCATTTTATGGATGCTACAACTATGATTGTTTTTATAATTACTGATAATACCCCTGGTTCATCAGATCAGACCCATCCCCGACCAGGTCCAACTATGATTGACCAATGAAAGAAGGCCCGGTTCAGTAGGAAAGTGTATAAATACCCCTAGGGGTTGAATGTGAAAAAGAGGGAGAACATTTGTAATATACTGATAGTAGATTGTTAGGGTTAGGGTTAGGGTTAGTGGTGAACCTTACGTGAACCGAACATGTAACCTTCTGATTGTAATCTCAATTCTAGGATTCCGGCATTTGATCAGTCTAGATGGCGGGAAAAGGCGAAATCGGCACTCATCGACGACGACCCTTCTCTGATGCGGTATTCTTCATTTTCTCCATTATTCACATGGCGGTTAAAAAAAAATTGCGATCCCGATCTTCAAAATGATGAAGATAAAGATTCCACGATCTTCTCCATCGCCATGTGAATAACACTACAAGAAAAAAGGTCTACAGCGACGATTTTAGCGACGATTTTGGATCGTCGCTAAATTCCAAGAAGGATTTTGAAGAAAACCCGCGATGTTAGCGACGATATGAATATATCGTCGCTGATTATCTTTTTTTTTGTTTAATTAGCGATGATATGTTGATGATCGTCGCTAGATATAACATTTAGCGACGATTTAAAATTTATCATCGCTAATAACAATAATAATTTAAAATAAAAATTATTTTAAAACTAAGTTTTTTTAAAATAAAAAAAATAAAAAAACCCCCAAATCGTGTTAATACCCCAAATCCTTATTTCCCCAAATCCTTCATCACCTTCATCACCCCCAAATCCTTCATCACCTCCAGTCCAACGATCTTCCTGTCTGGCAAGCGGCGCGCGATCTTCCTCCGGCGAGCGGCTTCCTGTCAGGCGAGCGGCCTCCAGTCCAACTTCTAGGTAAGTTCATCACCTACAGTCCATTCCGTTTATCTTTTCTTCAAATAGCAATTATCTATTCTTCCTGTCAATTATCACACAAAATTATATCCCTATATCTAGGTGCTCAGTCAGAGTATCACACAAAATTATATTCCATTCCATTCCATTGACGTGTTCATTGATTTTGAACAGAGAACATAGTAGCGTATTATACTTAAAAGAAAACATAAGTTGAGTATGATCGCCCTATATGAACTAACCTCATGGTTACATGTGTGGCGAGGCGAATGATGTTGGAGATCCCAAATAATGAGTTTTTTATCCTCACTCCCTGTAGCTGCCCAATAATGACTAGAATTTTCCAGATTGGTGAATCATATAGAAATTGATTTAATTAAATATAAATGATGGCACAATTAGTAAGGTTAAAATAATGTTGGCATAATTAGCATGGTTTAAATAATGTTGGAAATGTTGAAGTTTGTTTGGTTTTCAAATATTGACTATAATGAAGGTGAAAGATGCATTCGATGATTGCATCTAAAACATGTCTTTAGAGTATTACATGGTGTGTTTCTCCATGGTGTGGATCTTATTACATTTTTCACTCAACCAAATTATTGACTAATTTAGAGTAAAGATAAAGATGGACAGAGGAGAACTCATTAGAGTTCAAGCCCTTGGTCAATAAGGGGCTAGGATTAGTGCTTCCCTATGGAACATAGTTTCCTTAAAATATGTTAGGTTAGGGATCCTATCCGCAAACTGTGTTGCATTCCTGTTCTTCTTATTCCTCAAAAATTATAGATTTATTGTGCATTACTCTCCTTATAGATGTGTCAGGCTGATATGCTGATGCAAAATCGATTTGATTGGATAATATAATCAAATAACTACAAAATATAAAAACAAGGAAACCTTTCCACAAAAAATAATTTGTTCGTTGATATCTATTTTTTTGGAAAATATCGATTAGATCTTTTTATGTAAATACAAATAGCTTTATTTATAATTGTTTAAAATCATGTACGTAATATGTATAATATTTTAGATAGAATTTTTACCTTTCCTGTTGAAACATTCACCATGTGGACAGAGGCATCTTTTGACCCAGTTATATAACATAGATTTGCATTAAATAGGAATGTATGTCCTCACACTGATTTCATATGTTTCTTGGATATTTATGTATGCTCTTTAATATTTTAGTTTCTATAAATTCCACAACTATTTGTTGTAGTTGTAGTTGTAAAAATATGTATGCTCGACAACATCCAAGTTGAATCCTTTTGAGCATCTTAATTAGGTCATTTTAAACTTATTTCTCCAAATCATATGGGGATGATGGCCATAGGTTTAGAGGTAATGAAATGCATACAGCCATATTAAGTAATTATATTAACTAATTAAATTAGTATTTTTTTTGTTCTTCTCAGAAACCAGAGGGCGAAACCAATTATTATTGATCCTGGTCTTTATTTATCAAAAAAAGTTGATCTTGCTTTAGCAACCGAACACCGGGAATTGCCCTCAACATTCAAGTTATTTACAGGTATGTGCTTATGAACATATCTTTTAAAATATGTTTATTTATTTTTTTATATCAATTCAATGATTTCTGGTTGATTAATGCATTTTACTTGTGATTTATTTATTTATCTTGATATGATAATTGGCTTTGTGTTTGGGAAAATCAATCTAAGCTTCATAATTTAACATAGCAATAGCCTTCTTTTGAACCCTACAAATAAATTTATCAAAAATTTAGAAATTGAAAATTATGCTCTCATTGTCTCCCTACTCCAACTGAGTAGGAAAATATTTTGCCACATCGATATTGGTCTTTTGAACCACTACTCCTTGTCTTCTAGATTAATGTCCTTTTTTTTCTCTTGCATATTTTTTCTCTTGCATATTTTTTAACATCATCACAATCTAATCCACTCACTTTTTCCACATCCATCTAATCCACTCACTTTTAGAAAATAGAAACCAGTCTGCCCATACTTGAAGAACTTTTAGAATACGTGCCTGTAAATTCAGATAACACCTTTTCTTAACAAACTATTTGATATTTCATCTAGCTGAGCTTGACAAGCCTTGGCTGAGCCGAGCTGAGCCGAGCCAAGCTGAGCCTGACAAGCCCTAGCTGAGCCGAGCTGAGATGAGCCAAGCTGAGCCTGACAAGCCCTAGCCTGACAAGCCCTAGGATTTTAGTATGATTGTAAGTTAGTTCAAAATATAACGATTTTTTATGTGATGATCTTTTTTTGTTATAGTTAATAGAATTATGTCATGATTTTTTCCAGAAATGCCACGTGGACAAGGACGTAAGCGTGGTCAAATACGTCGATAACGACAATCTGTCGACAATGAGGTGGAATCAGCTCGTCGATGTACTAGAAAATTTACAAAAGGAATTCCACAACCTTCAACACCATTTCCTGGAGTTGTTTTTCAATCTGGGTATGTAATTCATTTCAAAATCAAATAATCAAATAACTTTCTTTTCATTATATTAATTGAACTTAAAATTTAACTTACAGAACATTTCCAAATGATATAC
>LFYR01000338.1:460027-523333 GCA_001185155.1 Zostera marina | reverse complement strand
TTAAAATATCTAATTTATTAAATTTAATTTTAGAATTTAAAAATTAAAATTTATTAAATTAGACTAAAGTTAATATTAGAAATTGATATTTTTATAATTTTTATAATTTAAATAAACAACTAAACCTAACCCTAACCTACTTTTATAATTTAAAATAACTTGATATTAAATTTAAATTGATATTTATAATTTAAAAATATTAGAAATTGATATTTTTATATTAGAAATTTAAATTGATATTAAATTAAACTAACTCTAACCCTAACCTACTTTTATAATTTAAAATAACTTTTATAATACTTGAATTTGTAACATTAAAAATTAAAATACCAGCTTGTTTAAATTTATTTTTTAACTTTAAAATTTAAAATATCTAAAATAACTTCAATTTATAATTTTTATAATTTAAATTATTATAATTATCTAATTATAATCTAACTTTAAATTTTTTATAATTTATAATATCTAAACAACTATAATCTAACCCTAACTTCTACTTCTAACTCTTACTTTTAACCCTAATTTCTAACCCTAACACTATCTAAATATGTATATATACTTATTTTTACTAATTTTTGTTAATTTCTATTAATCCTAATCCTAACCCTCACCCTAACCCTAATTATTTAGATTTACATTAACCCTAACCCTAACTAATTATTTACATTTACATTTACATTAACCCTAACCCTATTATCATTATTAGCCAGGGCTAAATGCCGTGGCTAATTTATTTGTCACTAAATTAGCCACGGCTCCTAAATCCGTGGGCAAATTTCAGTGGAAAATTGGAGGGAAATTTTGCCGCAAATTTTAGCCACGGATTTTAAGAGCCGTGGCTAAATATTCAATGAAAAATTGGAGGGAAATTTGCCGGGAAAATTAGCCACGGGATTAGCCACGGATTTTTGATTCCGTGGCTAAATATAAATATTAGCCACGGGCTTAGCCACGGCTAAAAAAGCCGTGGCTAATTTCTAACATTTAGCCACGGATTCTGCTGGCCGTGGCTAATCCCGTGGCTGTTTCCCTGTTTTCTTGTAGTGTTTGACGATAAACTAGAAGAATTATCGCGACTACAGCAAACAGGAACAGTAGCGGGTTATATGGCGCAATTCGAGAGTTTATTGAATGAGGTAGAAGACCAAACAGAGGAGGCATTGATCACATTTTTCATCGGTGGTTTGAAAGCTGAAATCAAGAATCAATTAAAAATTACAAGGCCAACTATGTTGAGAAAGGCATTAGCAGCAGCGAAGGTTTACGAAGCAAACAAAGGAGCTAAGACCTGGAAGAATTTTGTGCCCATCAACAAGTTAGGACCGTTAATAAAAAAATCTGCCGGAGGGGAGACCAGGAGTTCCGATCGTGAGACGGACATTAACAAATGAAGAACGAAAAGAAAAAATGGCTAAAGGGCAGTGTTTTAATTGCGAGGAACAATATTTTCCGGGATACCGGTGTAAGGGGAAACTTTTCAGAATGAACACGGAATAGGACTGCTTGTGGGAAGTAGTCAACGTCGACTCAGAGCAAGAACTGGTAGGAGCAGAATCAAAAGAAGACATGGAGATCAGTCTCCACGTGTTATCGGGATCCTACAATCCACGGACGATAAGGATAGATGGGGCGATTAAAGGCCATCAACTCACAATTCTCATAGATAGTGGGAGCACCCACAATTTCATCCAAAAATCAGTCGCATATAAGTTGGGGATTGCGTTACAGGAATTACCGGAGTTTCGACTTTTCATCGGCAGCGGAGACTATTTAATCTGCCGGGAAGTGTGTCGACAAGTAACAATAACGGTCCAAGAAGCTGTGATAACGCAAGATTTGTTTGTATTAACAATGGAAGGGGCGAATGTGGTACTAGGAGTACAATGGTTGGAGACATTGGGTACGGTGAAAACATATTTTAAAAAATTAACACTAGAGTTTGAATATGGAGAAGCGTCGATAAAATTACAGGGTGATCAACTCTCAACTTTCAGAGTCATTGGTATCAAATCGGGGACTGCGACGAATGATGGCCCACAAAGAAGTAGCCTACTTCTGTCATTTAACAGGAGAGCCACCGGAGTTATCGTCAACAGAGTTACCGGGAATTACAGAAGTATTGAGAAAATTTAAAGAAATGTTCAAAGACCCAACAGAACTTCCGCCGTCCAGAACAAATGATCACCGAATTACACTAATTTCCGGGGCACAACCAGTTAATGTGAATCCGTATCGATATCCCCATTTTCAAAAAAATGAGATTGAAAGATTGAAGCGCGAGATGTTGCAGCAGGGTTTGATTCGCCATAGCATCAGCCCATTTTCTTCGCCGGTTTTACTTGTAAGAAAAAAAGATGACACTTGGCGTTTTTGTGTTGATTACCGGGCACTAAACACGGTAACCGTACGAGACCGATTTCCCATCCCTACAATGGATGAGTTAATCGATGAGTTGCACGGAGCTCGAATTTTTTCCAAACTCGACTTACGGGCGGGATACTATCAAATTCGTGTCAGGGAGGAGGACATTCCTCTAATGGCATTTAGAACCCACCACGGCCATTACGAATTTACAGTAATGCCATTTGGGTTGACCAATGCACCGGTGACGTTTCAGGCGACAATGAACGGCTTGTTTGCAGATTACCTCTAGAAATGCGTCGTCATATTTTTTGACGACATTCTCGTCTACAGCCAGTCCGTGGAAGAATACTTGAGACACTTGGAGGTGGAATTGGAAATTCTAAGTACAAATTCTATGTTCGTGCGAAGATCAAAGTGTTGCTTCGGTTTAACGGAGCTAGCCTATTTGGGTCACATTATATCGACACAAGGGATCAGACCGGACCCCGACAAAGTATCGGCAGTAGAGGCGTGGCCAACTCCCGTTACTATCAAACAGGTACGGGCATTCCTTGGGTTAACAGGCTATTATCGGCGTTTCATCAGTCGATATGCACAGGTAGTCGCGCCGATCGCGAATCTTCTACGAAAAAACAACTTCCGGTGGGATGCCGCAGCGGAAGAAGCATTTAAAAAATTAAAACAAATATTGATTACAACCCCAGTTTTGATTTATCCGAACTTTGAATTGCCGTTTGTAGTAGAAACGGATGCCTGCGATGTGGGGGTTTCTGCAAGAAGAACATCCGGTTGCGTTCTTCAGTAAGAAATTATCGTCACTAAGACAACGGGCATCGACGTATGCTAAATAACTTTGGGCTATTACGGAATCCGTTCGGCGGTGGAGGCACTACCTTCTCGGAGGAACTTTTACCATCAGGACAGACCGTCATTCTCTCAAGAATCTATTAAATCAAACCATTCAAACAGCCGAGTAGCAGTTTTTTCTTACAAAATTGTTGGGATACTCGTTTAATATTGTGTACAGGAGGGGAAAGGATAATGGGGCAGCTGACGCATTATCCAAGTTGCCAGCGGAAGAACTGGAATAAATTAGAACTCAATTAACGGTATTAATTTCGGAGCCCATATCGGAATGGTTACTGAAATTAAAAGTGGAAAACGAGTCAGATGGGTGGATAACAACAAGAAAAAAGAGGTGGCAAAGTTGGAAGCAAGAAAAGAATTCTCGGTTCAAGGAGGATTGTTACTCTTCGGGAACAGATATTGCATCAGTCTGACATCAGCACTAAGAGCGGAGATATTAGAGTAGTTGCACAGCACGAAACAGGGCGGGCATTCGGGGTATTTGAGGACACTTTACCAAATTCGACAACGATTCTATTGGGTGGGAATGCGACAGCAGGTCAGGAAATTTGTTGTGGAGTGCCTAATTTGCCAGCAAACCAAGGTTCCCACCGATAAGCCACTAGGCTTGTTATATCAGCTAATCATTCCAGTAGCCGTGTGGGAAGAGATCAGCGTTGACTTCATCACGGGATTGCCTTCAGTACAGGGCCATTCAGTAATCATAGTGGTCGTAGATCGCTTGTCGAAATACTGCCACTTGGGAAGCTTGCCGGAGGCATATTCGGCGAAGACCGTCGCCAACTTCTTCACAGAGAACATTGTACGCCTTCATGGTATCTCAAAGAAATTGGTGTCGGACAAAGATCGAGTGTTCTTGAGCAAATTTTGGCAGGAATTACCCCGACAAAGTGGGACGACTATTCATATGTCCTCGGCCTACCACCCACAAACGGACGGTCAGACTGAGATCGTCAACAAGACGATAAAGGGATACTTACGAGCAACCGTCCAAGACAACCCGCGAAAATGGAGAGAACTACTGCCATGGGCGGAGCTGTGGTATAACACAACATTTCACCACAGTTTGGGCACATCTCCATTCGAAGTAGTCTACTGCCGGTCACCACCCGACATATTGCCGTATCAACCCGGGGATTCCAGAGTTGAATCGGTAGACCAAGAATTACAACAAAGACAACGGATTCTGAAAGATTTAAGAATTAAACTATTAATTGTACAAAAACGGATGAAACGCTACGCGGACAAGAACCGGAGAAATTTGGAATTTCAGGAATGCGACCTTGTCTGGCTGAAACTGAAACCGTACAGGCAAAATTCGGTTGAACGATGGAACTACTCTAAGCTAAGGAAAAGGTACTATGGACCATATAAGATTGTAAAGAAAATTAATCCTGTCGCATACAGATTGGACCTACCAACAACAAGTAGTATTTTTCCCGTCTTCCACATTTCACTCCTAAAGCCGTTTGTCGGGAAATTGAATGAAAATCAGGAGCTAGCGTTGCCTCCACAAGCATGGGACTCACACCCGATCGTGGTTCCGGCCAAGATAGTGGGGTACAGGGTCAGTGCGCGAAAGAAAAAGAAGTCTGAGCAGGTCCTAATTGAATGGGAATGACTACCGATACAAGATAGAACATGGGAAGAATTAGAGTGGGTCGCACACCTCAATCCTAATAAGAACCTTGAGGACAAGGTTCGTCAGGCAGGGGAAGGTGATGTAACATTCACTATTGATCAACAAGAAGCCGTGACGGTACTGGAGACAGAACGGCAAGGTTCGTCGGAGGAGACGGAGTCGGCCAATCTTCCAGACACCAGCTCGGTCCGACCAACTCGCGCAAGATAGTCTATGCGTAAAACAAACTTCGAGTATGAGTAATGATCAACAGAAATTAGTTAAATAAATTTGTTAGACCTTTCTGTAATAAATAGGTTACAACGATTGTATAAATACAGTAATGAATGGAATGGAAAGATCATCGATCGTTTGTATGTTGTTAGCTTCTTTTAATTCCTCCGAACTCGCCGTAGTCGATTCCTCTGCATCCCCGACCCTTAGGGGATTTGCTGATCCTTCTCTCGCAACCCTCGCGTCCATTCTGTCAACCCATTAGCGTTGCTAATCACGGTTGTCACAGAGTTTCATTTAAATGATCTTCTATATGTTTCATCTGCATTCAAAAATTTAATTTCAGTTTATCAATTATGTCGTGACAATTCTGTTTATCTCGAATTTGATGCTTAGACTGTATGGGTTCGGGATGTGAAAATCAAGGAACTTCTGATGCAAGGTGATTAGAAAGATGGACTTTATCAGCTGTCTATTCATATCAATAAGGGACCGGTAGCAATGATTGGAGAAAGGACTGATAATCACACTTGGCATTGTAGGTTGGGGTATCTTCATCAACAAGCAGTGGATGGCTTAGTTAATAAGAATTTACTATCTTCGAATTGTAATAAAGGTGAAGTGTGTGAGTCTTGTCTTATTGGCAAAGCTTCTGCACTTCCTCACAAAACTCGGTCTACAATTTATAATGATCCATTGTCTTTGGTATTTGCTGATATCTAGGTACCTGCCCCATGTGTTTCTTTTGGTAATTACCGTTACTATATAAATTTTGTGGATGTCAAGACCAATTTTAATTGGGTATTTCTACTCCGGTCGAAATCTCAGGCATGTGAGATATTTCTTCGATTTAAGAATATTGTTGAGAATCAAACAGGATATCGGATTAAGGCGTTTCAATCAGATAATGCGCTTGAATTTAAAAAGATGACTTCGGTACTCGAGAAATTTGGTATTGTCCATCGTTTTTTCTTGTCCTTATAGTCATGAGCAGATGGGTCATGTCGAACGTCGGCATCGTCATCTTGTGGATACGGCGGTCACGCTTCTTCAGCATGCCTCTATGCCAGATGAATTTTGGGATTATGCGGTTATGGCAGCATCTTATACCTATAATCGTAATCCAACTCGCATCCTAAACGGTTGATCCCCTATTGAAGCCTTGTTTGGTAAATCTCCAGAGTATACCAAATTGAGAGTTTTTGGTTGTAAGTGTTTTCCTTTTTTGAGACCCTATCATGATTCGAAGCTAGGGAGAAAGTCTACTCCTTGTGTTTTTCTTGAGTATCCGGCCAATCAGGATGGCTATCTGTGTTTTGATCCTATTTCTGGCAGGAATTTTACATCCAGAGACGTGAGATTTGTTGAAGATGACTTCAGCCTTAGTCGTGTACTTCAAGAACTTGCTCCTCTAATTAATATTTCTGCCCAGCCATCTACTACTAGGTCTGATCACGTAGTGCATAAACGGTTGTCTTCGGTCTAGGGTCAAGAAAAGGCACAGACGGGTTTAGCAAGTGCTTCATCTCAGTCACAATCCGATCAGGGTTGTTTGGATAAGCCTGAGTTGGAAATTCAGTCTGGTTCAGATATGGGTAATGAAGACATCGTGTTTTCTGGTGGTTCACATGTTCCTACTAGGCGGACCAGAGCTCAACATGGGATCGTGAAACCCAATCCTCAGTACGCCTTAGCTGTCTCGCCAGCTGAAATTGTCGTTCTCCGATCGGCCAAGCAAGCATTGCTCATTCCTGAGTGGAGAGATGCCATGGCTGCTGAATTTGCAGCGCTGAAGAACAATGACACTTGGTCTCTAATACCTCGAAATCCAGATGACGATATCATTAATTCACTATGGGTTTTCAAGGTTAAACAACACGACGATGGTTCAGTGGAGAGACTCAAGACTCGTTTGGTGGCTAATGAGTTACGACAGGTTGAAGGTGATCAATATAATGAAACATTTAGTCCTGTTGTTACTGCAGTTTCAATTCGTTTGGTGTTAACAGTGGCTATCTCCAAGGGTTGGAAATTACTTCAACTCGATATCTCCAATGCATTCTTGCATGGGAAATTGAAAGAGCGAGTGGTTATATCACAACCAGTGGGATTTGTCGATAAAGAGTTTCCTAATCATGTATGTTTGCTGAATAAGGCCTTGTATGGACTAAAGCAGGCTCCCCGTATGTGGTTCAAGAGACGGACTAAAGCAGGCTCCCCGTATGTGGTTCAAGAGACAGAAGGATTTTCTGTTGATACTAAGATTCGTTCAAAGTTGGTCAGACCTGTCACTATTTATTCTAAAAGGATCAGATCCGGTTGAACACACGGTTTATTTATTTGTCTATGTTGATGACATCGTCATTTCTGGATCAAATGACGATATTATATTGAAGCAATCATCATGAAGCTAAGTAATGAATTTGCTTTGCGCCGCCTGGGGAATCTATCTTTCTTTCTTGGACTTCAGGTAAAATCGATTGATCTTGGGTTACATTTGAATCAGACTCAATATCTCAGCAACTTGCTCAAGAGTTGTGATCTGATAAACTTGAAGCCTTCTATCACGCCTATGGTCAAGAATCAAGATCTTCACTCAGTAGAAGAACCCATCAAAGAAGCAACAGGATATCGACGAATTATCGGGTCATTACAATATTTGACACTAACTCGTCCGGACATTCAATTTGCTGTCAATAAGTTATCACAATTTATGTCGGCTCCAAAACCACTTCATTGGGTTGCAATGAAGAAGGTGTTGCGGTATCTCTCTGGGACACAACAGCTTGGAATTCTACTTAGAAAAGTATCACATTTTGTGATGCTGATACTATTGATCGAAAGAGTCAAACAGGGCACTTGACTCTCAGAAACAGGATACCGTCGCTCGTTCAAACACAGAATCTGAATATAGGGCTATTGCTACCACTATCACGGAACTGGAGTGGATGAAGAACCTGTTGAAGGAGTTAGGGGTTGACACTAAAGGTCCGATGCAGCTCAAATCTGACAATTTGGGGGCTACATTTCTTGCGTCTAATTCAGCTTGTCATACAAAATTAAAACACGTCGCAATAGATCTTAAATATGTCAGAGAACGAGTTGAAGCAGGGTATGTTACTGTTACTCATGTTTCTGGGAGGCTACAGCAAGCAGATGTGCTAACAAAGGCTTTGGATCCTGAATCATTTGCTGAGCAAAGATCCAATCTTGTGAGTGAACGATCCCAAGATTGAGGGGGTGTATTATCTTAAACGATTTGTTGTCAATTACATGGAAGCGCTTCACGTTAATTACATGTCGATTTTATTGACTTTCCTTTCTTGTATATAGTAACTTCAACGTTATATTTGTATAGTATAAATAACAATGTATGCATGAATAAAACTCACGTTCATTTTTTTGAAAATACATCTTTTATAAAATACAATACTTTCTTATCCACACAATGCATCGGAAGAAGGCTCAAAACACTTATATAAGATTAAAAGAGGTGGAGAGCTTTTGAAATTTTTAGAAGCTTGATCACTTGAGCAACTTTGGAGCTTAAAAGCAACGAAACTTTTGAACACTTGAAGATCTCAAATAAAGGAGTGGAAACTCAAGTTTATGCAAAGTGTGTGATGGACGAAAATGGGAAGGTTCTCTTTTATTTATAGACTTTATCATTACTTCTACACCTTTAGAATTTAGATCTTCAATCGGTCCTTAATCTCTCACAAAAGTCCAAAAGTTGTCTTAGTAGGTGAGTTCACTTTGGTGCTTGTTTCTTTTGAGTTAATTAAGATGTTAGAGAAAGTTAAACTTTTCACCAAAGAATAGGATGATGAACAGAGGAATAGAATATTAGAGATAATATAAAAATATTCATAATTGCAATTCTTTTGATATTAATTTTGACTTTGACTTCTCATATAAATAAATCTAGGGTTTATTCGTGCCTAATTAAAATTAAGTCTAATCTTGCTTAATTTCACCCTACGTACGGATTAAAATAGTAATTAGGGTTAAAGGTAACAATAGCAGACAAGATTCGTAAAAGAATACGACACGATTTTAACACGATACATTCATAATAGTAAAATAGTTAATGTCGAAAATTTTGATACGAATAATAATAATGTCAGTTTAGTGTTTACCTTTAAACACACGATACGACACAACTACTCGAAACGTAAGTTGACAGAACACAATTACATGACACGATAATACGAAAATTTAATATTATATTAATTAACTATTGATGAAGCACGAAATCTGCTACCAGGAAGCTCGTGGGGTTGCGAGGAGGGACAGAGGCTTTGGAGTCCACGATACGTGCTCTACGTCAAATACCTGCAGAAGAGGAGGGGAATCGACGACTCAGATATGGGAGTCGGCGACTCGGGCTCCTTAGTTTGCTCTGGTGTGGAGTGTGTCAAAAGTAGATGACATGAGAATGGAGGACCCCTTTTATAGGGTCTTTGAGACGTTTTTCCATTCAATGATCTAGGGCCCACACCATTATGGCGCCCGGTTAAATAGTGTCATAATGGTGTGGACCAGCTCAAGTAACGGCTGGGAATCGCCTACTCATTGTGAGAATCGCCTACTCAGGTGTGGGAATCGATGACTCAGGTGGGAATCGGCTATTCCCATATGTTGACTTGAGGACTTGACGTAGACACTTGTTCCGCAACCGTGGAGCTCTCCAGGGGTCCGGCATAAAGCGACAGAACCCTAGTCCTTGTTAAAGGGCGTTGCTGGGAGTGACTGACGTAATCAGACATGTCTCACCAGTACTCCCCCCTGAAAAGAGCACAAGAAACATACGTGTATCGCCAGTATCCCCCCCCAAGCAAGGTTTTGTGTGATCTGCATCAAGGCCAAAGAGACAAGATGAGATTGAATCATTGCGGCCACAGCGACACAATGATTCCGTATCCATCACTATCAGATGGATTGATTCACTATCAGAATCTAGTTCCAGGCCAACGGAACTACGTGTTTATAGTTCATCCCTGATCAAGGGTGACTTTTGCTGTGTCATCAAGGCCAAAGCGACAAGATGAATTGACTCACTATCAGAGTCTGATTCTGGCCGAAGCGACAGAATTTATTGATTCACTATCAGAATCTGATTCACTGTTAGAATCTAGTTCACTATTAGAACTAATGTTTATAGTCAACTCTGATCAAGAGCGACTTTTTGCCCGCAACGACGGTTACCCCATCAAGGTCAAAGCGACAAGATGGGTTGAGATCATTAAAGCCAAAGCAACAAAATGATCTCTAGTCTATCAAGGCCAAAGCGACAAGATAGATTGACTCACTATCAGAGTCTGACTCACTATTAGAGTCTGGTTCACTATTAGAACCTAATTCACTATTAGAATCTTACCTGCAAAAAAGAAAACATCCTGCAAAACAACTAAATCAGGCCAAAACGCATATTATTATTGACTTATTGAACTTACCGTACGATTTTACCTTCCGTGATGCCCCTCATTTGCTCAAATTAATCCTTGGTAAATCTGGCCGAAGCGACAGATTTACCATGCTCAATTTTTTGACGACTTCTGACCGAAGCGACAGAAGTGTCGGGAGATCTTGTGATACTCCCCCTCGAATTGTGACGACTTCTGGCCGAAGCGACAGAAGTGTCGGGAGATCTTGTGATACTCCCCCTCGAATTGTGACGACTTCTGGCCGAAGCGACAGAAGTGTCGGGAGATCTTGTGATACTCCCCCTCGAATTGTGACGACTTCTGGCCGAAGCGACAGAAGTGTCGAGAGAGCTTGTGATACTCCCCCTCGAATTGTGACGACTTCTCAATTTAAACTTCACAACTAATCAAGACTCGCAAAGCTAACTGACGTAATAAGTTGAAGATATAAAAAATATCGGGAATTTAACTAGGACTTAAATTTTTTTGGAAACAAGTGACGTAAGCATTTAGAACTTTTTTAGATCCTAAGACTTTAGATTTTATACCCTAATGTGTAGTTTAACTCTGGCCGAAACGACAGAGTAACTTTTTACCCTCATCAAGGCCATAGCGACAAGATGAGGTTGAATCGTTAAGGCTATAGCGACAAAACGATTTTTAATCTATTAAGGCCATAGCGACAGAATAGATTTTCGTATGTGTTGTGGGTACTTAGAACCTCTTAGGGTTAGGTTCATTTGTACTTATCAACTACCTAAGACTCTACACTTATATCCTAATGTGTAGTTGAACTCTGGCCGAAGCGACAGAGTAAGATTTGGACCCAAATCAAGGCCAAAGCGACAAGATGGGGTAGGATCGTTAAGGCCATAGCGATGGGTGATTATTCTAAATATGATATGGCATACATATTGCATAGTATCCCCATGGATTAAAGAGAAATTTATTTAGAATAATATCGCTATTGAAAATATATGAGAATAATATAAGCGACAAACAAAAGAATCAACGTGTTTTGGTCGCTGGTTGCCACTGACAGAAGCATAGCCTGTCTGGTTACTCTGGCCAATCCTATCTTCCTTCTAATAGATGATAGTTCCTCACTACTAGCGTAATGCACTGTGGCTTTGGTCGCCACCGGAATCGGTTATTCCCCACTGGAATCGGCTATTCCCATATGTTGACTTGAGGACTTGACGTAGACACTTGTTCCGCAACCGTGGAGCTCTCTGGGGTCCGGCATAAAGCGACGAAACTCTAGTCCTTGTTGAAGGGTATTGCTGAGAGTGACTGACGTAATCAGACATATCTCACCAAATATATTTATCGTTTATGTAATGGGGTAAAATAATATCTTTATGTAGAACCTTTAAGTTTTATAAAAAATATTATACCCATAAAAAATGTATCCATAAAATAATAAAATATACTCTAAGATAAATATTATTATTAAAATAATAAAATAACAGTGTCAAATTCCGCTAATTCGATGAAAAAATTTGTCGTCAACTATATTTGTGTACGAATTGACAAACTCCTCGAGATACGGTCCGGATAGAGTTGTAATTTTTTGAAATTAAAAGAGTGTTTATCAAATTATTTAATTTTATACGGTCTGTATTTAAAATATACCCAATGAGATAAATATAAAGTCGACGAGATAAAAAAAGGGCAAATCTCAGTTCGTGAGAA
This sequence comes from Zostera marina, assembly GCA_001185155.1. Taxonomy (NCBI): domain Eukaryota; kingdom Viridiplantae; phylum Streptophyta; class Magnoliopsida; order Alismatales; family Zosteraceae; genus Zostera; species Zostera marina. The sequence continues at coordinate 511,126 of LFYR01000338.1, read as the reverse complement.
TGGTGGGAATTGGCGCGTTCTGGGGGACTAGGGTTCTTGAGATAGTGAAGAAGAACGATCGAAAGGGACTCCTCTGGAAGACAATAAAGCTCACCCCCACTCGCAAGGCTAATGCCAAGAAGCGACTCAAAAGAGTATGGCAGGTAAATTGATTTCTCTCTCTCTCGCTCATCGTAATCCGTTTGGTAAATAAACTAGGGTTCAGGGTTTCTGAGTTGTTCCGATTCTGATACAGAACGAGGCGGTCTTGAGAGCATGCACTAAACGTCAATTGGACAGTAATTCTTCTGCAGAATCGTCTTCAACCGCCGCTTCCACATGAGTCACGGCATAGGTGGCCGGTCGGCTGCTAATTAAGCTTCATGATAAGACCCAATCATCTTTCTTATGTCGATTCCTCGTTTTTTTAGTCTTCCTATTGCATCTCTTTGTCATCTGTTATTTTGGAATATGGATATGGCAATTGGCAATGCATTTGATTCGTCACTTGACTATTTCTTTTGACTTGATGGATTTCTCCAGTTTCTACCAAAAATCAATACTAGTTTGAATGTCTCATTATTAGAAGCTTATTCAAGATAGCACACTTGATATCTATTGAATTTGCCATTGCTTAAATGCTCTATGCTTCTTAATTTGTTTTTGATGTGCAATGAAATAATGGATCATAATAATGATTGAATAATGTTCTTAGATTGAATGATTAAATATATGCATCCATTCAATTACATCCCTGACGTAGAGCTCATGATAAAGTGAAGCTTGGTTCATGGGAAATTGGAGATCGATTTATCCTCCCAATACCGTCTCCCATGGAAATTTTAGGACTGCCCAATTTTAAGGTATTTTGAACATTTCAGGCCATGAAAATTAATTGGTCTGGAATGACCCTTGAAAACTCTCTGCTACAGAATCCTAGATCTTGCTTGAAAAATGGTCGATTGGGATTGTGTTCATTGATCTCAGTCAGAATCATTTCGCAAGATCTTTCCCTCAGAAAACTTGAGAGTTCTTACTCCTCAACCATCTGAAATATCTCACATAATTTTTTGATTGGTTTTTTTCCGCTGATTGTTCTTGACATGAGCTCTAATCATTTCGATGGTTCTGTTCCAAATTTTAGAACGATCTCTCAGAATTATTCCACCCAATTTTAAAAACTTTCCAGATTCTTCCTTTCATCCCGTTCTTAGTTCTTACAATGATTTAGCGGTTGTCCTAAAAAATTGAAATTGAAGATATTATTAAATATCTCAACGAACGGTTAAGACAAGATCTAATGATTTCTAACTAACGCATCAGATTTAATAGTCATTAATGACCCTGTTGTAAATATTAAAAGTATTCTGTCATGGCAAATTAATAAATGAAATATATTGATGAGGACAAATCAGTAAATGCAATGGCTTAAAAAAATCCTTTGTGGTGGGCTGAATCGATGATAAAAAAATTAGCGGGCGTTTTATTATTAATCGATTTTTTTGGACTGAAACATCATTAACCCAAAATAATTATAACCATAAATTAATAATTATTAACTCATAATTATAAGTAGATAATATTAAAATATTGTCCAATCTAGGTCCAATTAAATCCGGTATGTCTTTGATCTTCTTCTTTGTAAAACAAGACCGGTCACCAACCCTATGCTCCACAATCAATTGCTTCCAGCCATTATTGCATGTCTGTTCAATGTGCATTCGATTATCTGTGTTCAAGATGAATAGGAATAAGAATTTAACTTTGGCCAGTAAAAAGAAATTCCAAATCCACTTGACCAAAGTGTCTAAGTGTTCTAGGGCATCTGACTTTTGGAGACTCACATGAATATATGCCGTTTTCAAGACTTTCTTTCTTACTTTGCTTTGATGGGGGGAACCCACATCTTTTTTGGTAGAAAAGGGACAAAAAAGAAAACACTTAGGCAAGTAGTAAGTCATTTCATGTGAATTTGGCAGTTTAAACTCTTTTCTTGTTTAATTGTTGCTAGTTTCATCATATGAATCTTTTTCCCAGAACCAGGGATATAAGTTTTGAAATTCACTGTTCCAAAACACATGACATCATGATATCTTTTCTTCTTAGCACAGCTTTGGGTTTGGGGGAGAGTTGGGTTTACACTCTAAATGTTTCAAATGTTTCAAAACATGTTTTATTTGCATCATTGTGATTTGTTAGTCAACTCAACCCAACCCCCCAACCAATGTTCTGAAAACAAGAAAGTGGTTGGTAGTGGGTTTAATGGCATGGTGGTGGTGGTGATGGACTGATGGAGGACTGGTTGTGTTGTGGTATCGTAAAAGAGAACTCCCTCCAATGGGTATCATGGTATCATGGTGGGTGGGGACTGGGACTATGAAACTTGATTTGATAAGATTTGAGTCCCCAAGGAAACCCAAACCCACAAGAAATAATAAAACTTTCTTTGCAGGTGGTGGCTGAGATAAATAGAGGGGGGGGACTAGCGGCGGAACCAACAACATATAATGCTGGGCACGCAACACAACAAATGGATCTTTTTTTGTCATTTATACGTATATACTCTTCTTTTTTCTATCTTATCATGATGTCTCATCAGGTTGACCGATATATCATGTGTTTATTAATTTAGTACATATGACCACTGTTCTGTATATGACTGTATGTATGGCATTTTGTGCTGGTTTGTTTTTTTATTAGGAACATGTCAGGTTGTGTGTGGGGTTTGAATTTCTTAATTATTATTGCATTTGCTGCTCTCCATTAACCATTTTCTTTCCTTCCTTATTTTGCTTGTTTGCCTGGGTTTGTAAAAAAAATTTATCAAATTATTGCATCGGTAACTATCAACGACCAATGCAACTTTAACTTGGAAATATTCCAAATGTCTCACATTCATATCTTTTCTCAAGATTTTCTTTCCTCTCTATTTTTAAGTTATTTTAAATCCTGACTGCTATTTTGGAATTTCTTTTCAGGAAAAATGAAAAATCATTCCTACACGGCACACAAGCTATTTCTTGTCTATGGATGTCTCTAGGTGGTGTTTCTAGCGTCTTGGGTTGATATAAAATCTTTTCTTTAAGACACCGTCTATATATTTATTTCATACGAACCACACGGTTCACCCACTTCGGGTTTTCTGATGATATGTTAGGTGGAATCTGATATACATCTTCCCAAAGTTTTACTCTTTCAAGGCATCCATCACACAAGTAAGCTTCTCCTCTTGGCTTGTTATTGTGTGTGACTATAATATATTGTTACCACACTCTCCTCCACTAAAATTGTTATTCTACACTACTCACTCCCACCCCCACTGATTTCAAATCATAGAATTCCGGAATCTATTGTCTGCATTCTTTTATTTTTAATCAAACAAGAACTTGTTCCATTTCAAAATTCACAGCACAGCACAGAACATAACAACAGTATTAATAATGGAGACAAGCTTCTTCATAGGACATTGTCCCCCACCCCTCTCTTGATTCTTCACATTTCATGTCGGCCATACATAATGACACGTTAATTTTAATCTTTTTTTTTTTAAGCTACATTATTTGATTATTCATCTTAATAAACAACAAGTGCCTTCCTTCAAATTCTACTTAATTATAACCAAACTACTTAATTCCATTTTTCAATACACACTAATTGTTATTAGGTTTGCACGCTTTTGTTATTACATATGATTAATGAAATTTGGTCACAGATGTAGCTAGGTTAGGTGCAACCCATACTAAAATCCTAACAACTTTCGATCATAAACCTCCATTTGAAATAAAAGATCAAGATTCTCATTAGTTCTCATTGGAAGTCACTTTTTTTTACAAAGCATGGTCTCAAAATCTGAATAATTTATGTGACAAGTTAAGATAATCTTGTATGCCAATTCAGATGAACTACTTTGATGTAGTTTAAGTAGTTCTAGTTTTCTCTGTGCGTTTTATTTATTTAATTGATTAAATTATATGTGAATTTAATGAATGATGGAAATGGAACCCCACTAAGATGCTTGTTCGTGTGATAAACTCCTAACCTTTTTTTTAATGTGTCTTCTCCAGATATTACAGGAGAGAAAGAAAGTTGTTGATACAAAATTGAATATTTTCTTCATTTCTGGTAATATCATGCCCCCACACCACAACCCATCACTTTCTTGTTTCTTCTTCTACTATTTCTTTAGCAAAATCAGTGTGAATTTTGCATCAAGAATAGAGAATGCTTCTCTCACCATATCCCCAAAAGTATGTGACAAAAGTTGGAGGAGGAGAAGAAGAAAGAAGAGTTTGAAGTTTGGGCATGGTGAAAGAGAATTTCAAAACCCACTTGACCCAAAATGAAGCAAAATGTTTCAAGGCATCCAACTTTTGAAGCTTCTTTCTCTCATCAGCCCTAACACATACATCATGAAAATCTTTCTTTCTGGCTTTGATGCAAAATAAAATTAAAAAACACATCTTTTGCTACATGAAAGGGACAGAGGAGCAGAGAAAGAAAGAAAGACAACCTATCCATCATCCATCCTAAGGTAAACAGAGCATGTTTAAAGATTTACTTTGCAATTTGAAAGAGAAAAGCATTGGGTTTTTTTCCATCAAGTTTTACAAAATGTTAAGAAAGAAAGAGGCAGAAGACATAAAACACCATGGTCGATGGATAATGAATTAATAACGGATCAAGACTTCTCCTGGGCAGCGTTGCTGTGGTAACAACTTTCTTCGTCTTCACTGTTGTATTCACCATCGGAAATATCAGTGACGCAACTCATCGGAGGTGATGGTGGTGGTGGGTTATCATACGGTTCATACTCTGTATTTCTTCTGGCAACGGGTTTCTTCTTCTGGAATGTATGACAGAGCACCCAGTCTTCCGTCTGCAAACAAACAATCAATCAATTAATTGAGTCACGACCCAAATCCCAGAACTTGGAGATTTAAATTGGGTCGGTCTTGTTCTTACATAATTCGCGACAGATGAGTCGGTTGGAGCAAGGTAGTAATATTCGTGCATGACCCAATCTGTTCTTTGTCCATGCAGTGGTTTGCCTCTGTAGAACACAAAGAATTTCTTGATACCAATAACTTGGTCACCTCTAGACGACATGATTAGCTTGTCTTTACCGGCGGTCTTCCAAAACCCCGACCCAGCAGCTCGGTTTGTTCTGTTGCCGTTTCTATACTTGACCATTTTCAGATTGAACAAGTACCTGTCGTTCCCGGAGCTGGCCGCAGCACCACCGCCTGAAAAACACACACACACACATTACACAAAGAAACAAGCAGAGATAATAAAACGAAACACACATACCAGGAAGATCCCATGGGTCAAATCTAGAGAGTTGAATGTCAGGAATGATAGAAGCAGGCAGAGGGCAGGAAAGGACCTTCCTCCTCAAATAGTGCGTGACAAGCTCTTCATCAGTAGGCTGAAACCTGAACCCCGGCGGTAACCTTATCACTGTCATCCCTCCTCCTCCACTCCCACCACCATCACCACCCATTTTCGTCTTTTAAAAAACAAATCTTTTCCTAGAAGAACTACAAGACCTCCCGATCCGACGACCCATGTTCCATCTCCACACACTTCCCCCAAAAAACAACAGTGTATTGATGGGAGGGAGGAGACTAGGAGAGAGAGGTTGAATAAAATGGAGAGGAAAAGTGCTGGATCTTTATAGGAATGGATGAAATGGAATGGCACTATGGGCAGGCAGTAAGTAGAATAGAAGTAGAAGTGGAAGAAGACGACTCTCCTTTGCCGTGAACAAGACTCAACCCTTATCTTCTCCTTCTTTCCACGTTTGACGGCATTGCCATCCTCTCCTTCCCTCCCACCCTTTTGTCTCTCAATAAACTCAACGTAACTCCCCTCCACTCCTATTTATTAGATAGCTTAAAGATTACTTAAAAAATTAACCTCTCTCTGTAACGGCTGTTCATTTCATCATTCATCTTTTTTTTTTCTTTTTTTTTTCTTTTTTTTGATAAGTTACATAAGTTATTAAAATACTGAAACTTAAACTCTAAACCTCTACTTACCTTAATAGTAATTACCATCACATATGGAGATTAATTCAATTGATTAAGATTTTTGATGGTTCATGGTTTGAATCTCGTTTGTTTAAGTATGATAGATTAAAATATTAGATGAAGAAAAATAGATTCTATTTAAAACTCTTTGAAAAACTCACATATGATGACTTTGAGTTTGAGAATGAGTTATTTTTGAATAAATCTTTAGACCGTTAAATAATTTATCTATTTTTTTATTTTTTTTATTTTTTCTTAACGAAATTACGAGTGTGTCCTCCAAAGATGCTTTGCACGTATTTTGGGGGTAACATTGTTATTTAACCATGGTACGGATTTCAATGACGTCATAATGAAAATTACGCACGTCAACTTCGGTTCATATTTCACGTTTATGTCGAAAACTTGCGGTTTTTATTTTATTTGTGTTGGTTTATTGCAGGAACAGCCCTCAAATATTTGTATTAGAAAAAGATTTTGACAAAAAGAAAAATTTACTTCAATGCCACTCGAACACTAGCAAGCTAACTAACTAACTAACTGTACAAGCCGTATGTTTCCATGGTCAGAAGCATTGACTTTTTGTTTTGTTTTTTTGAAAGAGAAACAGAAGTGGGTTTGAATAAGCAAACATGTTTATCTGCGTCATTTGAAAAATTAATTAAGGAAGATTCACAAGTTAACGCAATGTATGGGGTGACATTTGAACCAACTAATTTAACCTCTTTTCTACGTTTCTGATTAACAACTAATATATAGTTACATTAAAAACACAAAGCTTAACGTTATTAGAAGAACCTCTTTCTGTGGTTAAAATTTCGTCAGGAATTTTCACTGTAAGTAGTAGACCCCACATGAATGGAGGATAGTGGATGGATGGAGAATAAAAAAAAGTTTTTTTTTCCTTAGTCGAACTGTAAAGTGATCATGAATGGAGCAAAACCGACCAGCTAGTCAGATACCACTCAAAGATCATGGAAAGTGGGTCGCATAAAGATATACGATAGATAAAATGTAAGTTAATCATAACATGAGATAGATCCGTTTAGGTTTCTCTTATGGAACTGTGGAAGCTAAGAACACCATTGTAGTGGAGCGTGACCAAAGACTTAATCATTAATGTATTAATATATTAGAATCACATAATATATCACTGGTTAAATCGTAATGAAACAGTCTGAAACTTTAATGTATAGTTATTGTAAACAGTTGAACAGATCTGGCTTTTTTGTTTTATGTATGTATAGTTGAACAGTTGATTTGCATGTGCATTAATAGTAGAATCATTAATAATATGACCATGTTGCCTCGTCTTTTTTCTTTCCTATGTATCAATATCTTGTGGATTCCTCTTTTCTATGGAGGAGACGTTTCAAACAGCTTGAGAATGGTCGACATTGATTTGGGTTATCTGATACTTCATTGTCGTCTGCGTTGTGCGTGTCAGGGTTAAGAGATAGATTATAGATTAGAGATTCGAATCAAATCAAATTATGTTTGATCTATGGTTTCTCTTAGCTTAATTCAATTTTCGGTTTAATTACAGATGTTTGTCTTGTTTTCATGACTGATCAATAATATTGTAGGCCTATATCCATGATATATACCCCTCTCCTCTATTCCCCCCCTCAATCATTATCTTATATTGAGATATTAATTAAATCTGGACTTTAAATTTTCCGCGATACCAGAAGAAGAAAAATCCGCCACAAGATAAATTCAGAAGAAGAAGAAACAAAGTTTTGACGTTTAGGTTGTCAAAAATATTTCTTTTTTTCAAAATTTATCTTTACTTTCTAGTATATAGGCAACGTTTCCTCCTGTGAGATACTTAAAATGAGATGTCTTATAAAATATTGAAGATCCACCATTCATGATATCACATCTCAAGGAAAACAGACGGTCGAGGAAACCCTAACGAGATTAAATATCTCGACATATTTCATTTAGGAAGAAGCAATTAAAGTTAATGGGCAGCAATTGAAAAACAAATTTGACTCTAACTCGAGCAATTAGTTTTGGCATCAGGAGTCTCAAATTTGTAATTTTTTTCCCTTTTCCTTTTTGACGTCACTGCTAAAAATGACGAAAAATATTAAACGCAAAACAATTTAGATGTCATATCTTATCGATTTAAACCAAACTGTAAGATGTTAGAAGAGTTTACGTAAAGGAAAGCTACTTACATTGATGCATAATACATTCAGAAATCATTTTAAAGTGAAAGAAACTACTTCCTCTGTTCCTTGTGTTTAAAAACTATGATTTTTTTTCTTCTACCAGAGCCACACGATATATATATATAGGGCGTACTTCAGGTGCGTCAAAATTAGATGCGTCAAAATACGTCGTACAACGTAATACAGTAACGCGTACAACTCGAGATGATGTAATATACAACGTATTGATGAATACAACGTCGTTGTACAGAGTTTAGTTGTTGATAAATAATGGATTGTCAGTCGACGGATTAAGATCTAACAGTCGCATTTTGACGCATGGAAGGCTCGCTCGAAACTAGCTCTCTTTATATACATATATTTCATTGGGTGGAATTTAAATAAAATACACACGGAACGAGAATTTCGAATTTTCATAAACTTTAATAATTATCTATGGTGACCAGTTTAGTTAATTTTATTTGTCATTAAAAACATTTGAGTTAATTAAGTTTGAAAGATAAACAAATTAGGATGTCAACATCTCGAACATGCATGCATGACTTCTTTTCTCCTTCAGAATCAAACACTGTCAATATAAATTATTATATATACTTCTGCAAGATGCATAGTGTCCAGCAATTAAAGCAAGATATAGCCATTTGATGAGGGCCGGGGAGTTTGAGAGAGAGAGAGAGCCGAGGGAGACCGATCTGGCCGTCTGTCGGCGGTCACTGGCATCGATCATCAATGATGTCAGATGACAATAATCTTTACTTTTTTTTAAATGGTGTTTTGGTTGTATGGATGAACTCAGAATATCAAGTGGTGGTGATATTCAATTGATCATCAATCATCATTCATGTTTTTAATTTTATACATATGCAATCGTGATTATGCAATTTAATTAAATATTCCTATACCTAATCCTATAAATAAGGTTTTGTTTGAGATATTATATCATAATCTGTCATAATAATATCCCGATAGAAAAATTCAAAATAAATTTTCAAATATTCGAAAAATTCGAATAACTTTAAAATAAAATACTAAAATAAAAGTATAAAATTATTCTTAATAAAGTTAATTAATAGTAATTAATCATGTTAAAATCTTAAATAATAATATAAGTTTATTAAGTTTATTAAGTTTATAAATAACAATTATTAATGACTAATAATATTATTATAATATAGTTTATTCGGATATTGTAAGAAACCCTAGCAGGGTTTATGAGTACGAGAGGGAAAGACTTGGGAAGAAAATGAAGCGTTGAAAGAAGAAAAAGAATTAAAAAAGAGGAAGTGAGGAGTCGTAAGTCGTGACTCCTCCTTTTATATTAAAAAACATAATGTTACAAGGGTTGGCCCATTAACTTATGCCCTTGGCCCAATATTACAACAAGTTTAAATTAAGTTCAACTCAAGACTAAATTGATCAACCAATTAAGTTAATCACTCTAAATTTATCCTGGTCTAGACATCAGGGCTGGAGCTACAACACGAAGATCTCATTCCCTTAGTCGACTTCAATTCGTTCATACCTGCAATATCAACAACTAATTTTAACACTCCCCCTCAAGTTGGAGAGTATGGATCTAGGACATCCAACTTGACTAGAAACTTTGATATTTCTTTTTCTCCCAGTGGCTTCGTTAGTAGATCTGCTGGTTGATTGATTGTTCCAATGAAGGCCAAACGCATTGATCCTGACTGTATCTTTTCTCTAACGAAATGACAGTTAATTTCTATGTGTTTAGTCCTCTCATGGAATATTGGATTATTCGCGATATGTATAGCTGAAACATCATCACAATGTAGTATTGCTCCTTTTGAGGACTTCATTTTAAATTCATGCAACAGATATTGAATAAATGTTACCTCAGCCGTTGCATGAGCCATTGATCTGTATTCTGCCTCTGCAGATGATCTCGACACCACTGGTTGTTTTTTCGATTTCCACGAAATCAATGATGTTCCTAATGAAACACAGTACCCTGTTATCGACCTTCTGGTCTTAGGACACGCTGCCCAATCTGCATCACAATGTGCAATTATCTCAATCCTATTATCATGTCTGTACATTAAGCCTCTTCCAGGTGTGCCTTTCAAGTATCTGAGTACCTTCAGCGCTGCTTCCATATGCACTTGTCTTGGCTCTTGCATATATTGACTTAAACTCATCACTGCATGAGTTATGTCAACTCTAGTGATCAACAAATAAATTAGCTTACCGACAAGCCTTATAGTGTCGGATCCTTCAATATCATGGAGTCATTTGCTTCTGCAAGTGAAGTTCTATCCATTGGTATTGTAGATGGTTTGCATCCCAATAATCCATAATCTTTAACTGTGTCTAATACATATTTTCTCTGATTTATATGTATTCCTTGTGGCATATACAATAATTCCAGACCAAGGAAGAACCTCAATTTCCCTAGATCCTTTATATGGAAAGTCTGTTACAACCTTCCTTTGAGCCCTTTTATCATTTGATCATTATTTCCTGTGATGATTATATCGTCTACATATACCAGTAGATATGTCATCTTATCATCTACTGTATGTGTGAACAATGAATAATCCACTAATGATTGAACAAATCCCATATCAATCAGTTTGGTTCTTAATTTAGCAAACCAGTTGCGCGATGCCTGTTTCAGCCCATATATGGACCTTTTTAACTTGCATACACGGGTATCATTTTCCCCAAGCATTCCTTGGGGTGGCTTCATGTAAATTTCTTTCTCAAGATCCCCTTGCAGAAAAGCATTGTGCACATCCATCTGATGTAACTCCCACCTTTTTGTGGATGCTATTGCTATCATTGTTTTAATAGTGACTAGTTTTGTCACTGGTGCAAATGTTTCGTTGTAATCTATACCTTCAATTTGAGAAAATCCTCTAGCTACCAATCGTGCTTTGTATCTCTCTATACTTCCATCACTTTTGTATTTGATTTTATAGACCCATTTTGATCCTATAGGTTTTCGATTTTGTGGTAATCGTACCAAATCCCACGTGTTATTTTTATTTAAAGCATCCAATTCTTCTCTCATGGCCTTTTTCCATCTATCATGAATTATTGCTTGTCTGTAATTTATTGGCTCGGAGTCACTCTGGACCCTCTTTACATACTGCTGATATTCATTTGTGAATTTCCCATAATTGATTTTCTTCTGTATTGGATGTGCTGTACTGCATCCATTTGTTACTGAGGAACATATGTAATCTTTGTACTTGGGGTGAGGCCCACACTTTCTTCTTGCTCCTGGTTCTTGAATGTTTTCTTCATCATTCGTTTCTTGACTTCCATTTGTGTCAGAATTTAGTAATTCAAACTTGTTTTCACAATTTATTTCAATTCCTGCATGTTTTTCAGTTGTTTGTTCACTTGGATCTATTGTATGAACAAGTGAAGTTTTTGGATTTGTCTCCTCATATCTGTGTTCAATTTGGATTTCTGAATTTGAACTTTCATTATTATGTTCAATTTCTGAATTTGAATTTTCATCATTCTTCCCCAAAAATCTGAAATTGTTATCATCATTTGCACCAATATTTATTATTTTTGTTTGCAAAAACATCATTTTTACCGTACTCAATATCATCTTCAAAATTGTTCTTAAAAGGTGTCAAATATTTACCCATTGATGACTCTTTATTAAAATTATGAAATAGAAATTCATTTTCAAAAATTTTCACATTTCTTGTGATTATGAATTTGTTTGTCTCCATATCATATATCCTTTTGTGTTGGGTGGATAACCCACAAATACTCCTTCATTTGATCTTTGGTCAAATTTGTTGATTTGAGTATTATTGTAATAGTATGTCTTGCATTCGAAGACTCTTATATTATCATATGAAGGTATTTTCCCATGCAATTTTTCATATGGTGATTTATTTCCTAATGTCCTGGATGGCAATCTATTTATAATATAAACTGCACTCATAATGCAGTATCCCCAAAATTCAATAGGAATTTTGGATTGGAACCTAATGGCTCTGGCAACTTGCAATAAGTGTTGGTGTTTGCGTTCTGCCACCCCATTTTGTTGGGGTGTGTATGGACAAGTGAATTGATGAACTATTCCTTTTGAAGATAATGTAGTTCTTAATTTTTCATTCACAAATTCTTTTCCATTATCCGTTCTTACTATTTTAGGTGTAACATTAAATTGATTAATCACATATTGTAAGAAATTTAATATGATGCTTGTTGTTTCTGATTTTTGAATCATGAGGAACACCCATGTGTTCCTTGAAAATTCATCTACTATGGTCAAGAAAAATCTTTGGCCATTTAACGTGGGGATGGAGAAAGGTCCCCAAACATCCATATGAAGATTATCTAATGCATGCATTGCTGGATTTAAATTAGTACTAAATGACAGTTTTTTTGTTTAGCCATACAACAAAAAACACAATTTGAAATATTTGATAAAGTTTTGTAACTAGAGTTACTCAAAAAACTGAGTCTTTCTTTAGGTGCATGTCCCATTCTGCTATGCCAAACATCCAATGTTTCCACTGAGTTTGCCACAGCGCAATCCTGCAAAAAAACATACACACCACTCCTTTCTTCACCCTGCCCAATCAGTATTCTCGAATTCTTTTCCTGGATTAGACAGCATTTATCATTAAAAATTAATTCATAATTCCTATCTTTAATTAATTGACCTACTGAAATAAGATTTACTCTAAAATCCTGCACATAATAAACATTTTTAAGTGTGAATTTATCATTAATTATGACACTACCTATTTGATTTATTTCTTTTAACATACCATTTGGCATTCTTGCCCTTATTGACCTATTGGTCAATCTCAAGGAAACAAAGAGTTTCCTGTTTCCTGACATGTGAGCAGAAGCTCCACTGTCAAGTAACCATTCAGATCCATAATTTATTGTATAATTTTTACTATAATTGATAGTATTGAAGCATGCAATACCTGCCGCAGAAGGTTTACCAATCATTTCTTGGAGCACTTTCAACTGTTCTGCCGTGAAGCCATTGTTATTTGCCGTTGAAGTTGTTGGTCCATCAGTTACTTGCACTGAATTCACCACAGCTTTTCCCTTTTCCTGATTTGCATTCTTGCTATTCTTCGGAAATCCCACAAGTTTGTAGCACACATCCTTAGTGTGCCCATGTCTTTCACAATGCTCGCACCATAAGTCAGTGTTTAGCTTCTTTCCATTCCTTCCATAATCAGAATAGGGCCTATTTTGTGTTCTTCCATAAGATCTGTTGAATTTCTTCACACCATCAGTCTGAGTATAACATGCATTGACCTCCATTGCCTTACGCTTGTGAAAGCTTCTATGCTTTTCATCTTGTTGGACCAACGAGAAGATTTTGTTCAGACTTGGAAGTTCTTCATTTGAAGACAAAATCTGTCCCCTAATCGGCATAAAACCCTTACTGAGCCCCAACAGAAATTGTAAAACCCTGTCCTCAGCTTTCAGTTCGGAGAACTGTTTCAAAACGTCGCATGTACACTTACCACACACACATACCGGCTTCTTTATGCATGAATCGAGTTGATCCCAAAGGCTTTTTAATTTCTGAAAATAAACACAAACGTTGTCCTCACCTTGCGACATAATGCTTATGTCGTATTTCATCTGGAAGATCTGTGGCTTGTTGGCTATTTTATATCGATCTTCTAAATCCTTCCAAGCCACAGCAGCAGCGTCTGTGTAGAGTAGAGTGGTGGCTATCTCCGGTTCCACAGCGTTAAAAAGCCAAGATAGAACTAACCCATTGCATGTCTCCCACGCTTCACGATCCTTGGAGTCGACTGGTGGCTTGACGATGTCGCCGGTGGCAAACCCCAACTTTTGTCTTGACACGAGCGCAACCTTCATCGCACACTGCCATTGGTAGAAGTTTGTCTCACCGATGAGTTTCTTAGTCACCAGACATGACCCTGGAGCATCGGAGGCGTGAACGTAGAAGATACTCTTCCTGTCTTGATTTGGAGACATGAAATCGTAACCGGAGTTCGCCCTCTTTTCAGAAGCAACAACATCCTTTCCTTCATCAGACATTGTATGCTCAGTTCGAGTAGAAACGTATTTGCTCTGATACCATGTAAGAAACCCTAGCAGGGTTTATGAGAACGAGAAGGGAAAGACTTGGGAAGAAGATGAAGCGTTGGAAGAAGAAGAAGAAAAATAATTAAAAAAAGAGGAAGGTGAGGAGTCGTGACTCCTCCTTTTATATTAAAAAACATAATGTTACAAGGGCTGACCCATTAACTTAAGCCCTTGGCCCAATATTATAACAAGTTTAAATTAAGTTCAACTCAAGACTAAATTGATCAACCAATTAAGTTAATCACTCTAAATTTATCCTGGTCTAGACATCAGGGCTGGAGCTACAACATGAAGATCTCATTCCCTTAGTCGACTTCAATTCGTTCATACCTGCAATATCAACAACTAATTTTAACAGACGATGCTACACTTCGGCAAAATACCCAAGAATTTTTGGGATTACGCGATTCTAACCGCAACAAATCTTTAAAGTAAAAATCCAACAAAGATCCTCCACGGCATCTCTCCAATGGAAGCTTTGTTTAAACGCGCACCGGACTACGACAAATTATGCATTTTCTGTTGCAAGTTCTATCCATGTTTACGCCGTCATCGACGAAACAAGTTGGAAGACAGATCAACACCATGTATATTCATCGGATATCTTCAACAAATCGATGGGTACCATGGAAAAGAAAATCTATGTCTCGAAAAATGTCAAATTTATCGAAGAAGATTTCACATTAACCAAAATACCATGGCGCGATTTCAATAAAAAAATTCAGTCAATGAATAAATACACAACTACATCCAATTCAGTCCTACCAATTCAGTCGACATGGAAATTGTGATTCTTGAACCTACCAATTCAGTCCAAACATCTAATCAAATATTTAATTTCTCAAATACAGCTCCAACGGATCCAATTCCAGCGCAAGCAGATCCGACACCCAATTTTTCAAGTCCGACACCCAATATTTCAAGTCCAAGTCAGACGACCTGATATCCGACTCAAATCCAGCGTAAGAAAATCCGACTCCGAAACATTATGAGCTAGAGGATACCCGATGACACAAGGGGAACATCTGATTACGACCCGAGTTCAGGATCCAACGAGTCTACAACTGCAGATCGGCGAGACACGAAGAACACGAGCTGGAATTCACCGGAAATCAAATTGACGTTGACTAGACGGTAGAAATCACACAAGAGCCGGTCGGGAAAATGGCAATGAGAGCAGCACACGGAATAGTTAAACCGAATCGAAAATACGGATTGGCAGCCACAACAGAACAACTCTGTATACCCAGATCAGCAAAATCGGCATTAGAACATCCGGGGTGGAAAGTTGCGATGAAAGACGAATATGAAACTTTCATTAAAAACAAAACATGACGACTTATTCCTAGATCAAAAGATGACAGAGTAATTAACACCAAATGGGTGTTCAAAGTAATACATGCAGAGGATGGGTCAATTCAGAGGTTCAAAGTCAGATGGTTCGCAAACGGCATGAGACAAATCGAGGGATGCGATTACAACCACACGTTCAGTCCAGTGGTTAAAGCATCTTAAATTCGGAGGGCGTCGGACTGATTGGAGAACACCAGAGTTGCAGATTTCATGCCGGAATTCGTGAACGGAGAAGAAAGGGGGAAAATGATAGGTTTAAACTCTAAACTACAATAAACCGGTAGTTAGAGCTTGAACCGTGATTAATATTGTATTGAATTATAATTGTTGTAATACACTGTATTTAAAACTAATATTACAATCATTAAGAAAATCATTAACAACTAAACATAGTTTTATTTAAACTAAAAACATAGTTTCTTTATTTGTTTGTTGGGCCGTCCGATGTGCTGCTGGGCTGCCTTCTATTAATTGGCCAGCGACTCTTTTTATTTGATTTGAAAATATTGTATTTTAGACCCTACAGATCTTCATATTCACTTCATTCTCTCAGGGTCTAATTGCCTGCAAGTATATTAGTTCTTTTCATATTACAATCAAGTCCATAACCAGTACAATTTACATATTATCTAATTACTTGTTATCTTGCTAATTACTTCTTTAAAGCAAACTCGGTAAGAATTATTCTTACAGTTGCGATAACAAGAAATTGGGTTTTGAGACAGATTGACGTATCAAACGCGTTTCTACACGGAAGATTAGACGAAAGGATCCTAGAAACACAACCAGTAGGATTTGAGGATGTGGAACGATCAGATCATGTGTGTCTATTATAGAAATCTTTGTACGGTTTGAAGCAATCTCTGAGGATGTGGTACCGGAGATTGCGAGAATTATTGGTTCGAATAAAATTCAGAGAAAGCTACTCCGACCCATCGATATTTATCTACGACAATGAACGAAGTCAAATTTATCTCTTCACCTACGTGGATGACATTGTAATCACCGGATCGTCATCAAAATTGGTAGAATCGATAATTGAAAAGATAGGGGGGACTTGGGGGATTTTTTGAGAATTCATGCCCATAGAACACAAGGGAAATGAATGCTACCGCAACAGCAATACCTTCGCAATCTACTCATAAGTTGCAGATGCATAGAGTTAAAGTCATCGGCTACACCAATGCTACAAAATGAAAAGTTTATAGCCAACGATGATGAATCTTCAAACTTGAGTAAATATCGACGCATAATCAGTTCGTTACAATACCTCACCTTAACGTACTCGACCTGACATCCAATACGCTGTGAATAAACTATCTCAATTTCTGAATGCACCCACCTCCGGTCACTGGTCAGCACTCAAGAAATTACTCTGATACCTATCGGGAACCAAGGACCTCGGAATCACATTGACCAAAGTTAAAAATTTCGAGATTACATACTATTGCGATGCGGACTGGGGAGGTGACCCCATCGATAAAAAAAGTCACACAGGTTATTTGATATATGTAGGAGGAACGTTGATGTCGTGGTCGTCGAAAAAGCAGTCGGCATTGGCAATATCCAGTACGGAGGCCGAATACCGGGCAATAACAACAACAGTTGAGGAAGCGGAAGGTATTCTTTTATCAATTGTTGACGGAATTGGGAATAAAAATTCTTTTACTAATAAAGGTAAAAACATATAATCAAGGAGCAACGTTTATTGCAAATAATCCGGTTTGCCATAGTAAAATAAAACATGTGACGATGGACTTTCACTTTGTCCGTGAAAAATATGAACAAGGGGTACTAAGGGTGAGCCATATTTTCAGGAAAGACCAGCTCGCCGATCTACTTACAATGCCGCTACCACCAAAACTCTTTTCACAAACAAACAACAAACTCGTAGCACTATGTTCTACGGTTTGAGGGGGAGTATTAGAGTAGTTATCAAAACAAAAAGAATGTTAAATATTTATGAATTATCAATTATAAATATTAACATACAAACATTGTAATCATTTATTCAATCAAGTATTATACATTGTAATCTCCATTACAATTCAGTTCACCTTGTTCATCACTAACCATTGTCAGAAAAAGAAGAGGAGCAACTAATTTTCGAAAGCGGCAGAGCTGAATAACTCTAACCGATACCATGTGTGAGTTGACTACAACTCTAAAAGTAAAAGTAAATTAGAAAATCAATTACCATAAAACATAACATTATTACAAGGTCGTTAATCCTATTTATAGGATAAAGTCTATTACAAAAAATAATAAACGAACTAATCACTCATTTAACTACCACTAATAATTATTATGTAAATAAAGTATATAGTTGTAGCTTCAAGTGTCTGGGACCAAAGTGTGTTAATCGAGTTAATTAATCTCAATGTATATGGGGAGATTCTAAAGGTATGACATGGAGCAGAATAGTTATGGCTAAGGAGGTCGGGGGTTTAGGCTTGACGGATCCGATGCTACTCGCAAAAGTTGCTAGGGTCAAATGGGCATATAGAATCTGGAATGAGAGTTCTCCGTTGGCGGTTTGGATGCGGACACGCTACTCCAAAGGGAGAGAGTTGACGAAAATCCAAACCCACCCCAAAGATTCCCCGATCTGGTCTAGTATTCTGAGAGTCAAAGAGGATATCAAATTATGCTATCCTGTAGAGCTGGATCGCTCAGTCAGTGGAAGTATAAAATCGAGCCTTATAAGAGCAAAATTATCACCGACAGTCGTTTATGATCCTCTGGCATTCTGTTTATGGAGATTGAGATGGGGTAAGTTAAGAACATTCGATAAATTGAAGAATTGGGGGATAGTAGTACCAGCAAAATGTGTCCTTTGTGATACAGTTGAGAAAACGACAATCTATCTATTCTTCAATTGCGACTTCAGCTGGACTCTTTGAAACGAATTTACAAGTTTGACAGATTATGCTCTATGGAAGACTATGGATATCACAGCAATAAAGCAAGGAGATATAAGGGTGAGTGATATCATGGAAGGGATATCCAAATTCAGGAAGTCAGCACCATGTTGGGGACTACATTGAAATGCACTTGCAATATTTATATGACATCTTTGGAGGGAGAGGAACCTACGACACAAAGAGGGGCTCTCTCGACCGGTTAAAGTCGTTACAAGGGATTTCATACGAGACTTGGTTATCATCTATGACTACCGTCTATTTAAAAAAACGCATAGGTTAAATTTGAAAGATACAACTATCAGAAGGTAGGAGGAAGTCTCGCTATTAGTTACTGACCTACAAGCTGAGGATTAACAAATTATACTTATTCCACACATCCTATCGTATTTTTAATTGTTTATTTAATTGTCTTTTTTCTTTCTCATTGTAGTTTGTAATCTTTTTATTTTATTTTTAATTTAAATCGTCTTTAAAAAAAATCTCAATGTATATATGGGAGTGCAGACTTGGAGATTGATTGCTGGACTGACATGGGAGTCGGTACTTTCAATCACATTCAAACTTGGAGATAGATTACCAACAATAACAACCTTCATAAATTCTTTCCATGCCAACAAGTCCTTTAAATCATTAAATGAGCCTTAAATTCCGAAGTTTCTGTTTCAGTTACACTTAAATGATAGCCAACGCTATGAAATGAGATGTCCGGTGTAGATGTAGATCAAGTCCGAACATTTGTTTCGGTCACAAAACCTGAACTCAAAATTTTTTTATCCAATTTTTTCGAGTTCAGATAAACCAAATCCGAAAAAAAAAATTAAAAAAATCTCAAAATATAAATAATTGATATAAATACAATTTTATTTTAAATAAAATATTTTATAAAAATTTAATAAATTTCTCTTCTTTTTCTAAAATCTAAACTCTAATTTTATTTTATTTTCATTCTCTTTCTCTTTTCTATTTTCATTTTCCCTTTTATTATCAGATTCATTATTTGATATCTTCACATTTAAGTCTTTTACTAAAACTTATTTGATATTTTATCATATTTAAGAATTATTTGATGATTTATCTTATTTAATTTTTTTATCTTATTTAAAAATCATTTGATTAAAATTTTCAAATTATTTAAATAATAAAAAAATTTATTCAAAATTTACAAAAAAGATTATTAAATCCATAGCCGTCATACCCGACATCTAAATCATTTTTTAATTTTTTAATTTTAAATGTTCTCAGATTTATAACTTACCAAAACTCGATTTTAAAACTCAAGTACTGATTAAGGCAAACATTATACTAAAAAATTGTCGAAAAGCCATGAACTCGAAAAGAACAAAATATCGATATCAAAAAAGATGCCTCCATTTAAATGAGTTAATGTCCTGATGTGATAGACCGACCGACTCTGTTTACTGTTTTTTATATTAACTCTAGTTGGTACGTGAGAAGACGTCATTGTCATGTCAGAACATTTTGAATCCATTGCAATTACCACCGCACCCACCCATTGCCATCGTCATCTGGCCCATCCCTTGGGAGTCTGGGCCCTGAATTAATGAATCAATGTTGAATTCAATTGAATGCTGAAACCATGCATTGGAATTTGGATACATTTGTCAGATTTTCCTTGTTAATTTAGCATTCCAATTTCCAATTTCCAATTTAGGTAACTTGTACAGAGTTATGGTTGAGGTGTTGATCAACGAGATCGACCAGTATTAACTATATTCTTCAATTCTACCGAGCTAGCTGGTGCGGAGGTGCCGGACGTCTGGTGCAGCACCAGCGGGTTGGTACATCTTATACATTTCAGAAAATACACTTTATATATATAATTAAATAAGAAATTATGGATATTTAATATTAGCAGAACCAAATAATCTGCTTTTCAAGCTATTTCATTCAACTACTCTTTGAGTTTTGAGACGGAGACCAAGAGAGAAGTGCGGCGAGATAAAGCTCTCCGTCTAAATATATAACTAGTCGATCGATCAACAAGATGTCCGGTGATGTGGCTGTGTACTATGGACGTGGTTCAAGGTTCAAGGTAAAGACGGCCGAGGTTTTGTTGAGGTGTCTGATATGTGTTCTAGGTGTGGTTGCTGCTGTCGTTGTGGCTACAGACACTGAGATGCAGAATATCTTTTCTGTCGAGAGAACAGCCAAGTTCACTGATTTGAAATCTCTTGTGTATGTATGTTGTTAATTTTTGGATCTTGCTATGAGCTTATTCATTCGTGTACGTAGGCCGCCGTCGGCCGGCGTTACATAACCAGACTTAGATCTAATCATTTGTTAATCTGGTTAAATGGGCAGGTTTTTGTTCGTCGCTAATGTCATAGCAGCAGGTTACTCTCTTGTTCAAGGCGTGTGGTGTGTTGTGAGCATGAGCACCGGCACATACTTCCTCAACAAACCCTTGGGTTGGATTGTCTTCTCCTTTGATCAGGTACGTGAGTCGTACTTAATTAACTGATAACCAACTGTTAGTTAACTGATAATTAACTGATATATATATATATCTCAGTTGATGGCATATGTTACACTCGCCGCATTGGCCGCAGTGGCTCAAACTGCAGTGTTTGCCGAAAAGGGTGATAGTGAGATGCAATGGATGAAGCTGTGCAGTATGTACGTTAAGTTCTGCTCCAGATTGGGCGAGGGAATGATCAGTGCTACTCTTGTTGGCCTTAGTTTTGTTGCTTTGTCATGCATGTCGGCGTTCAATCTGTTTCGTTTATATGGGAAGATTAGACCGGTAAAGCCGTCTTCTTATCTGCACCACCACTCCACCACAATTCTCGCTTCTCAACTCAACGTCGTCAATACGTGAATCTTATATATTCTCTGTATGATGGAACTCTGGATTCTGAAAGGAAATTTAGGGCATGCATAGACTATAAATAAATAACTTACTCATCGATCATCCAATACTCCTCCCCAACAATTCTTCACCTGTTTATGTTTTATTATTTATCAGTTATCACCGTATAATTTATGAATTAGCTAGCAACTTGATGACACAGCAATGAATCTTCATTCTACTTTCTCTTCCTTACCCCAACGTTTGGTTGAATCACCTTTTGGGTGAACACTCTCAGTTTGGTCGCGAATGAAGATCGATGACCAAGTCTTGCATGCTACAACTTCCCGGCGGGAAACTAGCTTTCTCAACGATCGCGCCTTCTCAACCGTCATGGCCTTTGCGTGTACAAATTTGGCACGGCTGTGATTTAGAGAAGGCGCGATCGTCATTCTTCTCTGACTTGACGGCAACATTTGCTTCAACCGAAATAAAAGAAGCCGGAGGAAATTCTTTATGAGAATCGTGATCGACGGCATCGAGGGGTGTGATTGGTCAAATCGTGACGAACGACTTGTATTCTGTAATAAAGATCAACTACGAATCGGAAATCACATCCCCCGCAACAACCAACTTATCCTTCGCGATCGAGACCTTTTTGAGACAATCAAACATAGATAA
The DNA here is from genome assembly GCA_001185155.1 of Zostera marina. Classification (NCBI taxonomy): domain Eukaryota; kingdom Viridiplantae; phylum Streptophyta; class Magnoliopsida; order Alismatales; family Zosteraceae; genus Zostera; species Zostera marina. The sequence continues at coordinate 489,084 of LFYR01000338.1, read as the reverse complement.
AACACCTTTGCGTATTCTCAAATGCAGATCGAAGACGTGTCTCAGACTCTGACGCGAACAGTTGATGAAGACAATTCCACACTTGGATATTCCAGTGAGTGCCGGATCTAACTCAAAATTAGTTGAATTTGCTGCTTAGTAGTTAGTATAGTGGACCCTTCGGTAATGAGGATCTTGCCGTCTACATAATCCAGGAGTTTGTGTCTTCTGAGCAATGCCGAGAATTGGGTCTTCCAGCTGAAATTGTTGTCTTCTTGAAGAGTGACACACTTCAAGTGTTTCATGACGACGATGTCACTCACCGGATTGGTCATTTCAGGAGTTCCGATCGGAGGAGTAACGGAATCGGATGTGAGATCAAAAGAATTCTCGTCACCTAGCGATGATACCATTAGGGATTACCAGTGCCTTAGCCTGGTTGTTACTCTCGTATTATATAGAGGATGTACATAGGGACCTCCACTACCATTGGGCTTTGGACTTTGGTATTGGGAGAATAATAATTAGTTACAATTAGTTGTATAAAGTAAAACTAATTATAATCTAATCTAATTACATTAATAAGCTTCTTGGCATTCCGTAATTAATCACGGATGCTATGTGGCCCGGCCTATTACCAGCGAGAACATGAGCACGGCAACAGTGGACTGAATCCAGACGAGCATCATCCAGTTCTTCTCGAGCCAGGAGGCGTTGTAAGCGGGATTGGGTGAACCATCAGACTTCTTTTCTGCCGGAATCGTTGTCGTCGTGCTGATGATGTCAGAGTGGTGGTGAAGACGGAGATGATGTCAGAGAGGTGATGATTCTCCATTTGTCCCTTCCAAAATATGTAAGTTTCACTTCTTTCCCGATGGCACCTGATCCATTGTGAAATCTGGCATTTGTGCAGGTACTCGGGAACAACATTTGGGGCAACAACAATCGAAGCGTTGGGAGCCACAAGATTTGGGGCTGCAGTCGGATTCATCGTGAAAGCCAAATGGACGATCGCAGAATCAAATCAGAGGGATGTACGAGGAAGTTAATCGAAACTGAATTGGATCCAAAGCATAAGTTCATCAACAAAAATCAATGAAAGGCTGGAGTGATCGATCAAGAAACTCATTTACAGGGAGAGCATCGCAGATGATACCATGTGAAGACTCAATCCTTGTTTCAATTAACTAAAAATGAAAAGGCCTGAATTGAAAAATCAAAAATCAATTTTACAAGTTAAAATACCCAAAGTATTTATACCCTAACTAATACAACTAATTCTCAACTAACAAATACAACCAATGACGCCAATAGTTAATGATATTACTAACTACAACATTAATATTCTCACAGATTACTTTCTGTAGGAATAATTCTTCAATCATAGTTTCTGTAATAATCTAATGAATTTTATTTCAGAATCTGAATTCAATCAAATGTGTATTTCTCAGTAAATCAGATATTATATGTTTGCTTACAGTATGTTGGTATCATGGTCAAATTTCAGGAACTCACAGGCTCAGAAACTATTCCCTTCGCAAGTTTAGTTTAGTTCAGTGTTGTATCAATTCAGTTCAGTTGGTTTGCTTACAGTAGTTTAATTCTTCCAAGAGTTGCATACTTGCATGCATGCATGTGATTAATTTGTGATAATGTGACGCATGTTTTCAATGAATCACCTCTTACATTCAAATTTCAATTCTTGGGTAAATGTAAATTTAAAACTTGACGAAAAAAAGAAAAAAATGCCATAAACCCGTGACATATATGCATCAGAATTACCACACAGTTTTGGTCGCTAAACAACAACAGCAGAAAGCAGAAGCTCACGGGGTTTTCAACTGAATCAATTCCCATAATTCAATACTGTCTGGGGCTTTGAGCACCGTCGTTCAAAAAGGGGAATATGGGGGTGTTGATCGGGTCTCTGGTAAGAATCACGGTAATGGTCGGGGTGATCATATGTACAGCCGATCCAGGTAAGGCAGCAATCCATTTCCACAAAAGAAAGCATAGAGCTTCAGCCTCGCGTTCTGCCCACGTCGATCATCAACTTTCTCAGCTACCGCCGACTAATTCTTATTATAATAAAAGCACTTCTCCGGGCTCCGCTATAGTTTTCAATGTTATGGAGATGGGCGCAGTAGGCGACGGTAAAACGGACGACACTCAGGCTTTCAAGGATACTTGGAAGGCCGCGTGTTCGGTGGAATCCGGTACGCTTCTGGTCCCGTCCGACAATATATTCACCATTCGCTCCACGATATTCTCCGGACCTTGCGGGACTGGATTCGTGTTTCAGGTGTTCCACGAATATTACTTTTTTTAATATATTTTTAATATTGGTCATGTAATTAAATAATTTGATCGTTCATTCATCTCATCGGCGTTCCAAATTCCAAATATATTTAGTTGGATGGAGTGTTGATGCCGCCGGAGGGACCGGATTCTTGGCCGGAATCTGACAGCAAACAGCAATGGTTGGTGTTCTACCGAATGGATGGAATGGTGTTCACCGGACAAGGAACAATCGAAGGCAACGGTGAGAAGTGGTGGAATCTACCTTGCAAGCCGCACAAAGTATGTACCTATCTACTAGGTTTAATTGTTATTTTATTTTATAAAGGGTAAGACTAGGAGTGAAAACAGGTCGTAGTGCTGGTATCTGCCCACAGATCAAAAACCCTGATCTCGTATCTGGCTCCTGCCCGCAGATGCAGATCAAATACCCTGATCTCGTATCTGGTTCCTGCCCCGGTGACCGTGGCGCAGAACGGGTTGGGGTGACCCGTTTGAAATTTTTTAAAAAAAATTATAAATTATAAAATACAAATTATAAAAAAAATAAATCTAAATTTTAAAATTATCTTAATTCATAAGAGTAAAAACAAAAAGTAAATCTAAAATTTATAAGTTTAAAATATAATAAATTTTGAATCCTAAAAATCTTTAATTTATTAAAAAAATAATTTTTTTAAAAATCGAGACGATCCGCTCAGATTTCACTCTGCCTTGAAACGTCCTACCCCAGAATATGACCGAGGCAATAAGACAGAATATTTACCCCGACGTCGGTTAACATCGAGACAGTACCGAGACGACTCGTCCCGTTCTCGTCTCTAAAATAAGACGTATCAAAAATAAAATATCTTATTAAATATTAATTTAGAATAAATTAAATTAGATCTCGATTCATTTTATTTAAAATAAATATAATATCTTTTTTTTTTATAACATATATTTGGTTTTTGAATTGATTTTATTTGGTTTGGAATTAATTGAACAGGGTCCTAACGGATCGACTTTAGGCGGACCTTGTGAAAGTCCGACGGTGGGTTTTGGGCTTATGGGTGTTGTGTATAGCTAAATGATTAAATAATTTTCATTTTTTTAATTACAATATTCATGTACAGATGATTAGGTTTTTCATGAGCTCCAACATAACTCTCCGAGATGTGTGCATCGAAAACAGTCCGAGGTTTCATGTCAAATTCGACGGTTGCGAAGACGTGCACATCGAAGGTGTATCAATTAGCTCGCCGGCACTCAGCCCCAACACCGACGGAATCCACATTCAACACACCAAATATGTCACCATATACAACTCCATGATCAATAATGGTTGGTAATTAACTTAATTAATTATGTTTTTAATTTTCAACTTCTGAATTTTAATTTGCTGATAGGTGATGATTGCATTTCGATCGGACCAGGAAGCTCCAACATCGATATCCAGAACATCACTTGTGGGCACAGCCACGGCATAAGGTATTACACAACTCGATTAACCCAATTGGTTATAGTTACAATATACATTTACTTTAATTTTTATTTACAAACACAGCATCGGAAGTCTTGGGGTTCACAATACGGAAGCATGTGTGTCTAACATAACAGTGAAAAACTGTGTGATCCGAAACTCCGACAATGGACTCCGGATAAAGACATGGCAAGGCGGAATGGGGTCTGTCACGAGGATCATTTTCGACAATATCTACATGGAGAACGTCAGGAACTGCATCATAATAGATCAATACTACTGTTTCACCAAAGGCTGCATCAACCAGACGTCCGCTGTCTACGTCGACGGTATCACCTACACAAACGTTAAGGGGACTTATGACGTAAGAAGTGCGCCCATCCACTTCGCATGTAGCGACACCGTCCCCTGTACAAATATCACCATGTCAGAGGTTGAGCTTTTGCCGTTCAAGGGCCAATTGGTCGATGATCCCTATTGTTGGAACACTTACGGTGTGATGCAGACCGTCACAATCCCTCCCATCTCGTGTCTCCGTCAAGGAAAACCTCAGTTGCTTCGAGAACATTCGGTCTATACATGCTGACAACGTAGTCCCACCTTCACCTCCCGATTCCAGCCAAATTATTAGAACAGGTGGGGAGATGTTTGAGAACACTTTTTATAAGGTTAGGTTGTGGTAAGGTTATGAAAGGTTTTTCAGTCTGGACCGTCCGATTTTAGTCTATTTTGATGAGCAATGAGGACCGTCCATTCTATGTAATGATTTGTTTTGTAAATCAGTTTTTTTTTCTTACAACCGGTAGGGAGATCACTTGAAGATCACTTTAAAGTAAAATGGTGAAATCGTATTTCATTTCGTATTAATAACATAGTTCGTTATTTAATTGTAATAACAGAGTTAGAGTTAGTTATTTAACTACCGTTGTTCTTTGCATAACCGATATAATTGTATTAATTTTAAAAAGAGTGCGTCAACATAAATAAACATATGGAAAATTAGTAATAAACGAGATTAACTCTTTCACTTATTCAAAATAATCGTGGACTTGGCTCCACAAGGTTCCGAGGAGTTCATGATTTACGTTTACCTAGGGTTAGAAGTTCGTGCTTAAGTCTTAAACACCCAAATAGGACATCCACATTAAGAGATAAGTCTGAATATTTGGACTGGTCGTCTGAGGTTAAACATCAACCTTATAGACCTACCACCCATTCCAGGATGTTTGTCAAGTAAATTTCGAAGGTCTGTGTTTTGTTGCAAGGTTTGAGTTAAACAAATGAGAGATAAATTAAACTCAAACTTAGTGGATTTAAAAGTTTTATTTTTTTACCAATGCGAACCGTTTCATTACCTGAGGATTTAAATGACAGGTTTTATTTCAATTTTTGAGCTTTCTTTAAATCTAATAATGAAATGTGTAAAAGAGAAATCAATGAAATCTAAAGAAGTCTAACCTTAAATTTGGATGAATTTAAGAGTGGATGATAAAAGGGCCGGGTCGAGTCAGTTCTCGGAATGGCACTCGACCTGAACTATTCCCATCTTCCAATGGGTAAATTCTAAAGGAACCTAAACCCTGAAATTAGGGATTTATTGATTTATGTTAGTACTTTGATTTTTGTTGTGTACGTCTATTCAGGCATATGGATCTTGATTTGTTTGTTAAGTTAAATTTGAAGAATAATTCTATTAAGATTTAAATTAACAAAATCCAGGTTATTACAGTCTGACTCAAAGCTCAAGACATGTTTACAATGCAAATCTTCCTCAAGCTTCTGAGTTTCATGCATTCTCGATGATCACGTGTACATGATGTCCTATAGGGCAAGGGAGGGCAATTGCTGTTAGAATAGAATGGCAGTTGGGTACTCGGGTAAAACCCGATTGAGGAATGTGAAGCATCTCTAAAGCCTATAAAAGGCAACTCTCACATCAGTGAGAAAATAACGAGTCAGTTATTATTCAATCTCTCTTTTATTTTGATTCTTGGTCTTCTAACCCTCCAATCTTCTCCAGGTTTAGTTAATTATTTTATCTTGTTCTTCCGGCCAGATTCTTCCCGTCACCTGATCTTCGTTCGACCATCTTCGATCTTCATCTTCAGTTCTTCGGATTCAGTTCCTCTCATTGTGAGATTAGTTTTTTTGGGTTTTCTTCATTAATCTGTCTTAGTTGTGAACAGTTTTCATTTCTTCCTATTTTGTAGATGTTCTTGTAGTTAGTTGCAGTCTTTTATTTCTATGTTATTTCCATTCAGTTATCAGATGTTTATCTTGAATCCTTAAATCCAATTTGTCATCGTATATGTTTGATTTGAATCTTGCTTAATAGTCTTGTCTATTCAAAGTATTATTCATCTTCATACTCTGGTCATCATCACAGTTCTTATGCTTAAATTCCTATACTATTTCATTTAGTTTAAATCTATTCAAATAGTTATACATAGATAGAACTGTCTACTCTGAAATTCTACAATTGCCCCCCTAAATTTAGGAAATTTTAAAAAGACTTATGTGTAATTTACAATTATATAAGGGTTTTATTTAAAATAATTTTTTCATTATATTAATATTTTAAAAGGTTTAAATTAAAATTTTACATTATATAATTTTACCAAATTAAAACTATCATCTCCTAAATTCCTAATTTATTTAACATTTCCCGTAAATCCATATTTTCTAATTCCTCTAAATCCAAGTTCCAACCATTTTTCTTAAATTAAAACAACTAAGGTTTCTAAATCGATTTTACGAATAGATTATATCAAAAATTTATTTTTAAAATAGTAAAAAATATCAGTCGAATTTCGCATCCTCTTACCGGAAATCCTAAATACGTCATTAGGTGCTCATAGGAAGTTTTGCAACTTATTTAAAAAAAAAATTATAATTATAATTGAATAAAATAGTTTGGAATCTTAATTTAAATATTCGATAAACCCTAAATTAGAATCTGAAAAATAAAGTAGGAATTTACTATTTTGTTTGCCTATAGCCATAAGTAGAAGAATTACAATAGAGTTAATAGTAAATAGTAATAAATGAATGGATGAAGGTTTCAGTAGTTGGGCATCTGTACCTACCTACCAACAACTATATATGTGATTGCACTCAATTTGACAATTTCCAATTCCAAACGATTCCAAACAACTCCGCAATCTTTCTTCGTTGCTCTGCTTGTGCCTTGTGGCGTGGCAAATGGCAATGTCCGGCGGCGGCGGAGGAATCGGTGAACTGCTGAAAACCACACTAGCCGACGGATTGATGACATTTCTCTTTGTATTTTGCGTATCAACACTCGGACCACTCACATCCCTAATCCTCGCATCCCCCTTGTACGATTCATTGATCACTTTCCTCAAATCCGTAACACCTCCGCCGAATCTCATCGTCACAACCTTGATCCTCTTCGTCTTCCTCCTCATCCTCACCACAATCGCATCTTTACTCGGTGGCGCAAGTTTCAACCCTACGTCCACCATCGCTTTCCATACCGCCGGATTCAAACCCAATTCCCTCATCTCCATGTCCCTTCGATTCCCGGCACAGGCGTTGGGGGCTGTTGCCGGAGCTGTCTCGATAACCAGTTTGATGCCTGTTCCGTATAATCAGATGCTTCCGGGACCTCGACTCAAAGTGGATATGCACATTGGGGGGTTTGCGGAATGCGTGCTTACCTTTCTGGTGTGTTTTGGGATTCTGTGGATTGTCACGCGAGGGCCTAACAACCCCGTCTTCAAAGTTGCAATGATTTCTCTCACTACGGTTACTCTCGTTATTTCTGGTTCCAAGTACACTGGACCTGCCATGAATCCTGCTAATGTGAGTTCTTCTTCTGCTTTTTAAAAAAAAAATTATGATTAACTAATTTTGAATCATGAACGCTATTGAAAACTCACTATCAAATTCAACCATACAAATTTCTAACTTGTTTAATAATTTATTGAGTCAGTGCTTACTTTTCAAAATTCCTGACTTTATTCTACATTTCTACTTGCTTTCTCTCTAGCCTCTAGTGGGGAACATGGCATGCATAGTGTTTTTTAGAGAGGAGAGATTTTGTTTTCCTTTCATGTTCAGACTTGAGATCATTAGATCAATATCAAATTTCTCAACATCAAATGCATACCATGTTAATCTATGGGAACATGCCATCCATATAGTATTCAAACTATTCTTATTATGTATAATCTATTAATCTCCAAAGGAAAATGAAAGGGGAAGAGAAGAGAAAAGAAAAATACAATTATTGAGCAAATCTTGATTGAAAGAAAGGAATAAATTCTTGCACAGGATGGTATCCTAGACAAATGATACTATATGAGAATGCATACTAAGGCTCATCTCTTTACTTTATCATCAGACTAGCTAGTTTTATTTACATTTCATACATGGATTTCCACAACTTGGTTAATCCATACCTACCCTAACCATTCCCCATCAGGACAATAACTAACATATTAACTACATAACGAATGTATTTTCATTTAAACTATTAAAATTAATATTCTTGTGCTCTTAACATTTTGGTCTACTAAAATAGATAGAAATTTACCTTTTCAATATATTTCTTCTTCCCCAGTAGATCGGTAGAAACTGTCTTTAAAAGCTGATACAACCCGATATTGATAGAAGGATAAACATTGGGTGGGTTTATGATATATATGTTACTATGTAGATATAAAAAACTATGTAATTAGACTTAAGTGCTTAACATATAGAGTCTGACATTAGAGATTCTTTGAATTGCAATTGATTATTGATGTATGGCTATTTCATACAAAACAATGCTATTCTTATATCAAATTCGATGCTGATGTTGATGTTGGTTCTGGGCAGGCATATGCATGGGCTTATGTGAACAACCATCACAACACTTGGGAGCATTTGTACGTTTACTGGATGTGCCCATTCATTGGTTCCATTCTTGCCGCTTGGGTTTTCCGCTTTATCTTCCCACCTCCTCCCACTAAGACAAAGAAGGCATGATGGCCTCTTGTTAATCTCTTCTTTCTACTAAACATATTTATATTTATATTTTACTTTTACTTTTACTTTATAACATTATTATTACTTATTGGTAGTGCTCACCTTGAAAAATTATATAAACTATAAGGGATTTAAGCAATTTACCCACTTGTGATCTGATTTGAATATGAACCATTGTAAAAAATTCATAACACGAACCTTCGTCCCTTATATAATCACCATAGACGAAAAATAGTGAGTTTATGTTTTCTATCAATCAATTATTTAATATGTATATGATGTTGTAGCTTGTGGGTTGGATTCAGATGACAATCCAACCATGTCTGAATCCAACCATGTGAACATTTGTCTATTTTCTAGATGTCAAGACAGTTATTAGCTATATAGGTAGACTGTAGACTAGACAATATTTTTTTTGGGTGGGTTTCATTTTTACTAACCAAGCTTAAGTGTAAGTGGTTAAGGGTTGTTAGAAAATAATTTTTTCTAATTTGTCACTCATTAGTTAATTGTATTACCTGTTGGTATAACTCTAACCCGATAACCCGTTGTCTAAAATACCAATTTCAAACTTCCAGGCATCCAACCACCAACGATGTACCGAATGTTCGTCGGCACCGCCATCCCCGTTGCAGTATCATCCATAGTCTCCGCTTTCTACCAACGATGTAAATCCATAGAAGTATTCAAACAACTCCACGCTCGCTTCATTATCCTCGGTCACCGTCATTTTTCGCATTCCGCTCTCTGTCCCATCATCTCTTTCTCATCACTCCATCCAACCGGCGACCTCCACTACGCAATGATTATCTTCCTTTCCGTCCCCATCCTACTCATTTCCACGTCTTCAGCTATCCAGCTATCGTTGGGAAGACGATGGATTTTTCTGCCCCAAAAAATCTACCCGTAACTCCATACCAATCTTATGGATACATTTAACAATTTCTCTATTTTTTTATTATGGTTCCGTTTTTAATGAGAACTTATTGCGATTTGAAGTGGTTTTCAAATAATAAAATTTTATTTAAAATTGATCATATTTAATATTAATTATGTGTCGTATTTAATATTAAATGATTTTATCTTTAGATAAAGATTAAATGACTAATGTGTAAATTTTTATTTAGTTTTATAAAATCTCACTCCGACACTCCCTATTGAAATAGTATTTTTTATTGAATAATATGTTTTTTTTATTTCAAATACATTTATCATTTCAATGTACTTGACTCACATCTTAAAACAGAACAAACGATTCAGATGTAGTTCTTCCTCCTCAAAGATTCTCATCTGAATATTTTTCTTTTATTATATGCAACTAGAGGTTCTCATCTTTCTCTTACTCGAATCCGTCCTTTGTTTAATGTGATGTGGGGTTGATGCAGAGAAGTTCGTTTTATTATAAGACTAGATTCTTACGAAATTTTTCCTCTATGTGCAATTAGAAGGGAAATTCATAATATTGCTGAAAAAACATTCAACTCTTGAACTCTTCAAAATCCGGAGGCAAAAACTTGTGTCGAGTAAAGAAAAGTAATATTTCAGATGAACTCAAATAATTATTAAGATTACCAATTTAATTTTTATTTAATTTTCACAACCATAAATGGTATATTATATAATTCTAATATGACATCTAAAGATATACTTTTCTACTTGTGGAAAGTTATCTTCCGTTCTAAAAAAATATTGAGAAAAAACAAAGAAATAATGTTACAATTTTTTATTTAAGTAATTTTTCAAACAAAATCATTTTTGAAGTGTATATTTTTACCAATTGCAAATCAACACACAATGCCCAAACTACATTGAAAATATACATTACAAAAAGTAAAAGGAAATGAGAAAAACCCATTGGTCTCCTAATCTCCTATACTCTTATAGTTGATGTATCCAAAAGATGACAACAACTTTTCTTACGACAATAAAATCCAAAAGAAAAATTGATGTCCTTAATTATTTCTTTAAAAACTACTTTAGTAGGCCTACTGGTACTTTCTTCTGAGATTTGTTGCATCGCCCACATTTGGGTAAAATATGTCATTGATCTATCTCCGCATACCTCTATTTCGTTCTCTTTTACGAAACCGCTCAAGCATAAACTGGTCAGTGGCAGCTTGTCTGCGTCTCGGAGCATCTACATTAGAACCATCATCACCACCTTCAGTGGATTTTGTTTCTCCATCTGCTTTTGTACTTCTCTTTTTGTGCAATTCAGGATGATCTATAGTTTAATGTTAAAAAAGACAGATGTCATCCTTCCATATTACTTTATAAGAACTCACAAAGAGGACTGAAAAATAAACAAACCTCCACGTAGCTTCTCAGCATAATCTTGACCACGTTGGAAGTAGTCTGCACTGTAACTAGAAGGGAGGATTGACTCAGGTTTAGCTTTGCTAGCCAACCTCTTTTCTTGAAGAAATTTCTTTGCTGCCTCAGTTTCCTCAATGTTTCTAAGTTTGTACCTATGAGAAGCAAAATTTATTAAAACAATCTTTTATTTACAGTTTATGATAAAAATCTAAACACTAATCTACTATATGATCGTAATAAAAAATTACTCTAATTCATGCATTATAAAATACTGAAATTTACCAAAAATGCATTTTTGTCCCCAACATTTTACATTTCAGTTAAAGTATTAAGCTGACATACAGATTTGATTGATAAAATAAACTCAGCCTTCAAAAATCCATAATTTTAAACTCTTAAAAACAGATGATAAGTTGACTTAATTAAAATTAATATCCTAAAAATCTAAAATAATGAATCTGTAAAGTAAGGGTGAGAATGAATTAGGTTGTCGCGAGTGGGGTGGCATCCCCATACTCCGTCCAGTTTCATAAAGAATGGACAAAATCAAGGCAGAATGCGGGCAGGGCAATGACATTTAACCTGCCTCGAGATCCGTCCCGAAAAAATAGCAAGACAACAGGTACAGGGCACAGGATAAATTTTATAAAAATGGGGCAAAATATCTGACCCGGACCCATCGGGACTAGTCCGGGTCTCCGGGGTGCCCTTCTCACTCCTACCGCAAACGGAGATTAAATTTCTGGGAAAAAATAGATGGTTAGAATAGAACAAACTCAATGGGTAGATGAATTTCTGCAATCCCAGTAGTCCATTGAGTAGAACTTTCATTTGAGTTTCTTTGCTTTACCTGAAATTAAAAAATTATATTGATCAAGATGGTAATTCTCTCCTTACAATAGTTAATCGGACTCAAACCATATTATAATTACAGAATATTGACTCGACCTTTAGATGCTCTGGTATTGCATATAGCTCATCCTCAACACGCTTCATTTCATTCTCTACTTGATTTTCAGAATCTACATTCTTTCCCTTTTGTTTTGCCAATTCATGCTCTATATACCTCATCCTGTTTTGTACCAATTAAAAAGTACTGATTAATCAAACAAGAAAAGAACCGTTTGTTTTGATTTTCAAAAACTAGAGTTTGTTAATACAGACATGATTATTAGGCTATTAAAAAATAGCAAATACGAGTTGGAGACTTATGACAAATAATAAATATTTATAAAACAACACAGTTGAAATTTTCGAATATGACTGCAATTAAATGTGAATGTAATTTCAAATTATTTACAAAACAAAGATTTGATATAACTGATGCTGCATACATGTTAGAAATTGGAATCTTCAATTGCAACTTAGTTTCATATGGATTTTTTTATATAAAGTTAAAGTCCATTTCATATGTTAAAATAACGGGATTTGAAATTAACTTCCTGTTACTTGATAAGATTTGAAATTTCATTAGCAAATGAAGTGGGCCTTGCCAGATATAAAGGAAAAATAGGAAAAAATCCTTAATAACTATGCTACAACCTTCCAAGTTGTAACAATGATGGTAGAAATCATAGTAGAAAAACCTCCGTAAATGTAAAACTGTCGGCTCTCCCTTACAATGATGGTGACTCTCTAAGTCTCTCTCTGTTTTCTCTCATGTCGATAAAGGTGAATAGTTGACAGCTCTCTTAGAATATATAATAGAAATTTAGAAGAGGTTTTAAGAAAGAGTAAATAAATAAAGTAAATCACACAAAACAAGAAGTTTTGTTAACAATTTTCAGCCTAGCTCACTCCTCAGGGGTGATTAAGCTTCTTACTCTTAGTGATAAATGAATGTGGTGTTACAATAACAATGAGAAAAGACTAAATATTTATAAGGTTGGTTGTCTCAGAAATTGAATGCTAGATATGTAGACAACTAACTCGATTCTCTCCGTCCCAATGACAATTGGGCCCATGAACTCATGAAGAATATTCTAAATTCAATCTTATAAGTTATAACTCCTTTTATAATTAACTTATTACAATTTAGATAATATTCCTCGTTAGTCGTTACCTCACCCAATCTCAATGTTCATCTTCTTCTGTGGACTAGAGATCAATTAAGGTCATACATACATAGCCTTAGTTTCTAGATGTTCAACACCTTTGTAAACATATCAGCCGCATTTTCCTCACCAAAAACTTTCTTCGGAACCAAACCATCTTCTTCTATTTATTCTTTTATGAAGTGAAACTTGTTTCTGATAAGCTTGGATATTCAATGAAATTTGGGGTTGTAAGCCAGAATGCCAGATAAATAGCAAACTTTTCTTCAGCTTGCAAACCAGCCTTGAACTATTACTTTCTTCTTTAAAACACGTAGGTTCAGCCATATAAATATCTTCCTCAAAGCCTCCATGAAAAAATGTTGTCTTCTCATCCATTTGTTCTAAATAGAGTCCTTCAATAACTACCAAATTGAATAAAAGGTCGATGGTTGTCATCTTTATTACAGTGAGAAAATCTGTGTAATCTAGGCTGTAAGAATGTTGAAATCCTTTCACAACCAGCTTTACCTTGTATTTCTTCCTCCCTTCGGCATCTTCTTTTATTATGAAAATCTATTTATTTTGTAGGATTTACTTGCCCTTTGATAGAGTACATAGTTCAAAAAAACAAAAAGCACCTCCATTTTTTAGAAGGCGCTTTAAAGCACCATGAGTACTTTCATAAATACCTGGAAAATACATATAAAACCTATAAAGTTATTTAATTTAAGATTTCCAAAACCTACATATAAAACCTATTAAAAACCTACATATAAAATACATGTATAATAGAAGGTTATATACTCAAAAATAGTGAGGACTTCTCCGGTGAAATGCTTGCAAGGAAGAGAGGGAGGGATGGAGAGATTTTAGAGTTTTGGAAAACGAGGAAGAGAGGTTTTTAATTTAAGATTTTAAGTTAGTTAAAAGAGGGGTTCATGCCTTGATTGAGTCTCGCGCGAGATAGCGGGAGATATCACCCATAGTGCGGGTAGATGGCGATATCTCCCCGCGATATGCCTATATCTCCCCATTTCTCTTATCTTCTCCCCATTTCTCCCCATTTCTCCATTCATGATTTTTTCATCTCCTCTCTTCTTTTCTTATTTTTTTGCAAACCCTAGATGATTTTTGATTTTTTTTAAACCTAATTTTGAATTCTAAAATTAATGATTACACTTGATCACTACTCTTTAGTTAAGTATGATATTTACTATTACTTTATAATATACTGAATATATATAAAAAAATAAAAATACACTTGGTGGTATGTAGGCGAGATAGCGTGCTATCTCCCCAAGTGCCAGCGCTACGCGCTATGGCGCAACTCAAACTTTGGGTTCATGCAATGACCAAATAAGCATATAAGTATATACGTGCATATATGCTCATATATGTAAATATGAGCCCTGTTATATTTACATGTAATTTTCTAAAATATCACTAATATTTCTATAACATATGATATTATGATTAGGGGTGTAAATGGATATCCGAAATCCGATTCCGTATCCGGTTCCATGTCCATTTAGGCTAATCGGAAACGGATAGTCGAAAAGTCGAAAACATATATCCATTTTACTATCCGCCTTATAATCGGACAGAAACGGATAGTAGTGATATCTATCGTTAAATATCCGGTTCCATTTAGAATATTATTATTTATAAATTAATAAAATTATAATAGTTAAATACAAAAAATTAAATAACTCATTCAATGTTAAATTATTAAAACATAAAAATTTAAACTCTCATCTTCAATTTCTCATTTTTTCTCTTAAATCTCAATCTCTTATTTAAACTTTTGAATTTCTTATTTGAAAACATTATGTTTTTTGTTTGTTTTTTGAACTTTGTGGTCATTTGCTAATTTTTTATATTTTAAAAATAGTAATGTTTAATTTTTAAACAAGAATTTTTTTAAACGGATACGGATAGTAAATTTACTATACGGACAGATACGGATAGTGTGGTATCCTTACCGTTACCGTCGCCGTTCGTTTGACACCCTTAAATATGATATATCAAATTCTAGCACGGTAATACCCACCTGAAATTAAATCAGAATGGAGAATTCTGACTTTAAAAAAATGATTTAAATAAAATCGGAATGGAGAATTCTGATTTTTAAAAAATGATTGAAATAAAATCAGAATGGAGATTAGAGAATTCTGATTTAAAAAGAAATAATTTAAATAAAATCAGAATGGAGAAAAAACGAAATGGAGAAAAATCAGAAAAAAGAAATGAGTTTGTAGACTGAAATCGCCAAAAAAAGAATGGAAAAGGAGGCTGGAAGTCTGGAAAAATGAGAGCTTATGACAGGATGAGAGCTGGAAGCCAAGAAACGCAGAGGAAGGTGGCTGGAGCAGCTGGGAAGCATTATGCGAGCAGAAAAAGAGGCTGGGCGGCAGTAGGCATTCTTCGCAGCCAGGGATCGTGTAAAATTTGGGAGTAAAAAAACAGTATGTGTTTTTTACTCCCCAAAATACCTAAATACCCTTATTTTTATTTTTTTATTTGGGCAAAACCCGTCTACCTGACCCAGACCACTAAACGCATCGAACACCCATGCGTGGGTCTGGAAAAACGCATGGTCGTTTATGCGGCGCATAAACGTCGCATGGGAAACCTTGGAAACTAGAAAGGGAAAAAAAAGTTTAAGTGGAAGAATTATTATATATTATAAGTAATTGGGCGGTTCTAAACCCAAACCCGCCCAATTACCCATCTAAGAAAAAACGCTACAAAAAACGTCTCTCCAGGAGACTTTTTTTCGCTAAAGCACCGCTTTTTAAACTGCAATAGAGTAGTCAACTTCCATGCCTTGTAGTTAATGAATATCCCAATTCCTACCCAAATAAGTCCGAAACTCCAGATATAAGATTGGGGGATCTAACTGATACTGCTCAAAAATTCACCCAACACTCACCATCATAAATTCCACAGGAGGCGTGGAGTGAGAAGGAAGTGAACTTTGAGCACTTAAAGATGTTTGGATGTGCAGCTTTGTAATAAAATCCAAGGAGAAAAGAGATAAGATGGAATAATAGATACTAGGTCTGTGAAGACTTATTTCGTTGATTATGGAAAAAATATGTTTGATTACAGGTGCTGGAATCCTGAAACCAAAGAAATAATGAGAGCAAAGACTGTTGTCTTTGTGGAATTTGACTTACACAGGGCAATTACTTTTAAAGTACCCAGAAAATAGTGGTTCTGGACCCTACTCCAGAACAGAAAAATTAAGATCAGTACAATGATGGAAAGAAATCAAGGATGATGAAGTGAATGATGAGGAACCTGTTGACAGAAGTGATGGATGCACAGGTGATGAGGATGGTGATAAAACTGATGAGCTTATTCAGGATGTCGACTGTGAAGAAGAGCCTGATCAGTTATTTGGGGATACTTCACATTATGTGAGGAGATCAAAAAGAGTCAGAAGGAAACCTGACAGATTGTGTCATTCAAAAACTGTGAATTCTTTATTATTAACAGATGAGGGTGAACCTGAAAGTTACAAGAAATAAAGATGCAAATCAGTGGGAGCTTACAATTCAAAAAGAACTGAGATCTTTTGTTGAAAACAGAAGTTGAAAATAGACTTCTTTACCCAAGAGAAAGAGGGTTCTGCCCAACAAATAGGTATTCAGACTGAAGGAGGAAGTAAATGGCAAGAAAAGATTCAAGGCAAGACTGGTGGTGAAAGGCTTCTAAGTTCTAACAGATTCAGAATATTGATTACTCTGAGGCATTCTCACCTATTGTTAAAATGATCACTATTAAAGTTTTACTAGCTTTAGTAGCTGCACAAAATCTTTTTCTTGAGCGGATGGATGTTAAGAATGCCTTCCTCCATGGTGATTTGAAGAAAGACATTTATATGATTCAGCTTGAAGGTAGTACTGATAAAGACTATAATAAGCATTTGGTGTGTAAGCATACATGTTAAAGACAGTATAATTTGAATTTTAGAATATTAGGATTTAGGACTTTGAATTTTGATTAGTGAAAGAAAAAGGGAATGCATACATGTTGGGATCTTCAATAGTGACAGCGGTTTCTTGTGCAAAAGTATCCTGAAGGACCAGTTCATCCTTGTCAGCATCTGCACCTCCAGCATCCCGTAGACCACCAGCATCGCTCTTGTTCGCCGATTTATTGTTCAATGCATGAGCATTGGAATTAGGTGAATTCTGCACAGCCGGAATCCCATACCTCTTCTCTCTCTGTTTCTGGAGAAGTTTGACTTCATCTAAAGCAAACCTTTTATTATAAAGAAAAAAAGAAATTAAAATCAGAAAATCGAAATTTAGGGTTTTATGAGAAAATAAATGAAAACATCTAGCGAAAGGTAAAAAAGAAGAGAAAAATAGTTATTTCAAAATCGATGTGATTGAATGAGCACGAATCGAACTTGCGCTGTTCGTGTTCTTCATCGCCATCTTCTTCTTGAATAGGTCTTTTCTTCCGAAAGATTTTAGGGTTGTTTTTGGCACGGCTACCCCCGCCGATATCGGTTGAGCATGAATGCTTCGTCAACGAAGCCATCGTTTGTGGATTATCTATACGCTCTTCTTCCAGAATGTAGGTAATCGGACCGCTTAGACGGTCAAGTGGGAGAAGGTAGAATGTGGTGGGCGAACGGAAGAATTTTGTGTGCAGACCGAGGCAGGTGAGGTGACTAGGTGAGTTGCGTGCGACTCGTGAGTGTTAGGAAAAATTATTTCCGTAGAGCTTGTAATTTGTAAGAGTTAAGACTGGCATATTATTATTATTATTTTTTGTTGCAAATATTAAAAAATTTCATTAAAAGCAATGTCTTGGAATACAATTGAATAGGAAAATAAAAATGTGGTGGGATCGATATTATGATTTTCACTATATTGATATTCTCTTATGTAGCTATCTTTTCTAATGTTTTAACTAAAAATTTGACATCAGGAAGGTTGTTTCTCAAACCTGCATAGTAGTCTTTTCTGATTATAAACCACATTCTTTTTTAAAGATGTCAGCTTTAAAAGATATTCTGCAGTCCTTTACTATATCAGTTTTTTTATTTGAATGTCTTCTTGTGATCTCTCACAAGAAATGCATGATAGAATCAAAATATTAGATTTTCAATGACTTTAATAGTGTATATGACTAATTGAGCTAATCGAGTTGTGTTTTCAAGTAAGATATTTGATATCGGTGTCTGTTTTTCTCGAGATATGATACTGGCCTAGCTTATTAACGTTACACAATGGCTCATTAAAACAAATGAGTCAGCCCACTCATGCCTTATCATGAGTAGTTAGTAGTTAGTATAAATAGTTCTTGTGTTTAATTTTAGGTTAACTTTCAATATCTTACACTTTCACTTTTTACTCAAATAAAACTTATCAGGGAAAACCCCCTTTTCCCAAATCTTGCGTCTCTTCACTGCGATCTTCGCGTCCGTTCTTCAATCTTAATCTTCTCATCTCACTGCTTAACCACTGTTCTGATTCAATCTTATTAATCATTTCTTCATAGCTGGCCTTGAGATGTGGTCGGGCAAAAGACAAAAAAAACTGATAATACAGGGTTATCTGATATCATATGAATGATGGATCTACCAGATGTTAAATTGTTAATTGAACGTTTTCAATCAAAGCATATCGATTAATATAATCTCATACCTGGTGTTGGTATAACAAAAACACCTTTGTAGTGTACTTATGTAGTAGTGTCATTCTATTTGCACTTGCATTTTAAGAAGTGGTGATGCGTCTCTAACTTTGTTCGTTGCGCCTTTAGAATTATTTTTAGCGAACCTCCGACAAATCTTTTAACCTTTGTTTTCACAAAGCATTCATTTTTTCACTTTGTTTGAGAGCTTTGCATTCTTTCATGGTTGAAAATGAAATGTAGAAGTGCACCTTTTTTTATGAATGGGGTTAACTGATAAATTATAATTAAACCAATTTTAATTTTAAAATTTCAGTAATGACAAAGTCAATCAATTGATAATTTAATAGCTTAACTGATTTAATTCTACAAATTTTGAATAATTAGATAAGTATGATTTTTTTTCTGCTTTCACTTTCAACCTTTTATTTACAAAAAAAATTATAATAATTAATCAAAAGTCAATGATGCAATTAGATAACTACAACACCTTTTATTAATAATCTTTGTAAGTTTTTCATCTCCACCATCCATTTTCATTAAGATATGTGAAATGTAATATGAGCGAAAAATGAACACAAAATCTCATTTAGGATGTCAAACGAATCAAGTCGAGCTTTTGCTCATAAAGTCAAGCTTGAGCTCTGCTCGTTAAAGAATTGTTCAGATTCGGGTTCGAAACTTGATTCAGGCTCGACTCGATAAGCTTAAAATTAAAAGAAAGAAAAAATCTGAATATTTTAAGAAAGATTTATGTTTTTATTTAATTTTTTTTTTGTAATTTATTCAATAGTCTTTATCAATTAATATCTATATTTTATTTAATTATTAAGAAACCTTTAACGAGTTTATCGAACCGAGTTTGAAAAGTCTAAGTTTGAGCTCGACTCGATAAACTTATCGAGCTAGAGCTTTAAGCTCGTCTCGTTGGGCTCACGAACCCGAACTTAATAAGCCGAATCTGAGTTCAAGTCCGTCGAACCGAGCTTTAGTTGACACCTTAATCTCATTGGGTTTGCTTATAAAGAGTATTAAAAACAGATGTTCACTAAAAGCTTATTCATTTCATATAATATCTCAAAAATGAATCGTTCTTATTTAATAATATAGGAGTTTAAGTTGTGGGTTTCACGATTTTTTGCTTGGTTGGACCTTGTTCGTGCATTAAGTTGATTGATCTATATATGAGAAATGAATACAGATATGTATTTTTTTGTCATCGATCAGGAAATTAAGATGTTTGGGTCTACAGATGTTTCCTCTGGGATTTCTAGCGCCAAAGTTGACAAATTGAAACAACTCAACAATATTCTTGTCAAGGAATGGACAGAAACAATGGAGAAGAAAAATACGATCCGCTATCAAATGTTGGAACTTTATGGAGATCTTGATGATTCTCTTGTAGCAGGTCTTGATTTATCTGTCTCTCTTGTCTACCTTAAAATCTATTTCGACAAGTTGGCCAAGGAGAATCAAGAGCTTCGTCACACAATATGTGTCATGCAAAACAAAGACGAGATGCGATCCCAAGAGATTGATAATATGAAGAAGAAGATGAAGGAGGCAGGAATAATATTGAAAACTTAATATTTGAGAATTGAGATCGATTCATGTTCAGATGTCCAATGTAAGTATAATGTACGTTTATGCTGTTCATTAATTTATTTTCATCCATCTGCAATTCTGCTACCAAAATTAATTGTATTAATCAATGGAAACTCTATTGATCAAATATTCAAATCCAGATATTTAATTAGGAATCACTTCATGTACGATATCCCAATTTGCGAAAAAAAATAGGATATATCTATTTTTTTTATAGGATACGTAGTACATAAGTAAATAAAAAATAAAATATATACATGTATATACCGAGACTTGAATCTTAAACCTCCAACAATTCATCTATGATTTGAGGAAAAAATCGTCAAGTTGTCAGTACTCCAATGACCTTCTTTCAAAATCGACGATTTACCTGACTTAATTGACGATTTGAGTGTTGACTTGAGTTTCGACACAGACCTTTGGTTCCGCTTCCGTGGAAGTCTTTCTGCAGTGATTCGATATAAAACGAATGGAACCTTAGTTCATTTTTTTTTTTAAGCAAATCTTAGTTCATGTTGATGAGAAAGACAAATGTACAATCATGCAGTGGCGTATCCAGGATTCCCCGGCAGGGGGGGCAAGATTCGCCAAAGGCGAAAATTTTTTTTTGTACTAATTAAAAAACCTATACAAATTTTGGCATGACCTATTCATATAATTGATTATAAAAACCTATAAAAAATTAATACATTCATTATATAATTAATATTCAATACATTAATTAATATTCAAATTAAAAATAAATACATTCATTTAATTAACAATAAAAATTTCAAATACATTTTACATTACTTCAATGTCCTACGACGAAGACACATATCATTAAATATTTTTAAAATAACTTCGTTGTCTATATTTTTAAAAATATCTTTCTCGATATATGTTACTAAACAATCATTTATCAAACTATCACCAATGCGATTTCTGAGACGAGTTTTAATGTGGGAATCACATTAAAGAAATAAATAAAATGATTCCTCTTTAATTAATTAAAAAAAGAAATAAAATTCACATGGATATTTAATCAATTTAGGTCCCTGTTTTAAAAAATCACATGAAATGATGAAAATTCATATTTTTTCAGGTTGATGATAGTTCAATTCAATTTTTTGCAAATGGTTCATTATCCTGTTTTAAAATGGTACATTTTTTTTCGGATCAAGCTAGGTTAAACACAAACGGATCAAGAATTCAAGATAGACGAACATACCTAGAGCCTAAAGGCTAGAGAGTAGCGGAGACTGGACTCTGGAGAGTGGAGACGAACTGAAGGCAGTGAAATCCGATGGTGGTGGTGTCCTGTGGGCTGTGGCACAATAACTGAATCTCGATGGACGGTGGTCAGAACGTGAGAGCTTGACCGGTTGACCCTGAGATGATCGTGAGGTGGATGGGAGGAGGAGAGATTGGGGGAAGTCGTGAGTTTTGGGGAAGGAGATTGGGGGAAACAAGATTGAAGGAAATTAAATGGGGGGAAACGAGATTGGAGGATGGGGGGGAATATGAGATTGGGGAAATAATATTGGCGAAAGAATATTGGGGAGATTTTGGGAGAAATCGTAGGTTTTGGGGATATTGGGGATATTTGGGAAATTTGGAGGATATTGGGGAAATATCGTGGGTTTTGGGTTTGGGGGAGAGGTTTAGAGATTTAGAAATTTGGGGGAGAGGTTTAAGGATTTAGAAAATTTGGGGAGAGGTTTAGGGATTAAGAAGATTTGGGGGAGAAATTTAGGGATATTTAAGTTTTTAGGAATTTATATGTAATTAAACTTAAAATTACATATATTGTAAAATTTATATAGTATATAAATATTGTGAAATTTATATATTAACCCTTAAAAAATATTAATATATTATGAAAATTACACTTAACCCCCTATAAAAAATTTAATTACATATAGGTCCTCGGATATTTTCCAAATTTTAGTGCCCCCCCTAG
Source organism: Zostera marina (assembly GCA_001185155.1). Lineage (NCBI taxonomy): Eukaryota > Viridiplantae > Streptophyta > Magnoliopsida > Alismatales > Zosteraceae > Zostera > Zostera marina. Next base: position 466,799 of record LFYR01000338.1, on the reverse strand, counting down.
ATACGCCCCTGCAATCATGTATCACTAGTATTCCCCTCGACATAGAGGGTTGTGCAGGGCGTGTACCGCCAATGGGCAAGGGGGTCGGTCTCAGATCAGCAATGATTATGCGGCGTTTCGGCGAACTTTACAAAACCATATACTCTGATATTATATGGACCCTTAATGGAACCACTAGCTAGCTCAGAGGGTGTGGCCGATAAATGTCTTAGCTGCGTGGCAAACTCGTGTAGTACGTGGAATGTTGGGATTTGGTCTAGGACGTTAATCACGAACGACATTGCATCACGTCGGAATCAACAATAGGTCGGAGTGAGAATTATAGAACAAGAGAGGCCAAGTATTTTTTTCAATCTTCTTTCCACGTTCGTCACCGTCATTGGATCCAACATTGACTAGCTTGACTGAGAAGGTATGGGTTGCGGATCTATTATTGCGCCCCGATTGTAGACGAAAGCCATGCTTCTAGATACCACTATGGGTCGCCTGCATCATCATATCCTTTGGGATGAGATCGACTGGTCATGGAATTGCAAGAGGAATGAAGTGAGCTCCTTTAATTTGTTAGTCTGACAAAGATGTTTGAGTAGCCATTTGATTTAGGTAAGGAGACAATAAAGTTCATCGTTAAATCTTCCCAAACCTTATTCGGGATCGACAGAGGTTGTAGAAATCCAGCCGGCTTCGTCGTGGGACACACTTGCAGACTCGCACATTGGTATGTCTGGAGTGAGTGAATTTACTAACAGATCGCTATTGCCGGTTGGTCCAAGAAGTTTTCACATCGACCCACAAAGCAGTTACAAAAAGTGTAAGGGACCTATATTAATAGTTGTTGTATTATGTTGAAGTTATTCCAAATTTTTATTTTATTTATCTAACCCTAAACTTTTTCTTATTTCTATTTTTTTAATCAATAATATTTTTTTACTAATAAAAATGATTTTATATCAGAATTACATAATACATCCAGTGGCGTATGTAGGGGGGACAATTTTATAAAGACCTGCTCTATGTAATTTTTAATTATATAAGAAGTTAAATATAATTTTTACATTATATTATTGATCTTGGAAGGTGAACTTATAAATTTTACATTATATAATAAAATATTTTTTTATATATTTCTAAATCCCAAATCCCTTCTATTCTAAATCCTTAAATCCCCCCAAATTAGACTTGAGGGAAGATTTCCATTTTCCATCTCCGTCCGTCCGCTGGCTTCGTTTCACTGAAATTTTTATTGTTAATTGAATGAATATGTTTATTTTTATCTTGAATATTAATTAATAAATGTATATAATATTTATTTTTATAGATTTTTATAATCGATTTTATGAATGTGTTATGTTAAAATTTTATTTTTAAGATAGTAGAAAAAAATTTCTGCATTCTGTCCACCTATTATATTAATTAAAATTACCTTAGACTCTTATAAACCTTGATAGTTATCTTAGACGATTATAGTTACTATGAAACCTTGATCAATTGAGTTAATCATTTTGTTACAATATCAAAGTTAATTTCTAGTTTCTACATTTTTAATTCCTAGAGAACTTAAAAAAAATAATAAACGAGTCATTTTACATTTTGCATTCCTTATTTTTATATTTTATTCTGTTATTTTGCATTCCCAACTATTTTTCGTCGCTTTCTTCTTCCAAACGTCAATGGAGGGAGGACAATAGGATAGAAGAAGATTATGTCCTCCGATGCAGGTTTGATTGCTCTTTTTTTCGTAGTTTGTTTGTTCTTCTCCCATTAGTTTTTGTTTCTGTTTTTTTCTAAAAATCCCATTCCTTGGCGAAATTAGATCGAATCGTTTTTTTTTGTCGAATCCATGGATGATTTTTGTTTTTTAACATTAACATTTCTGCTCTCGTATTCTATCTGTGGAAGCATTGATTGTCATTTTTCTTTACTTGGACATTTGGAAGGATCCATCGCGATCATGAAAAATATCACAGTTCAGTCATCAATTCGATCCGATCCGATCCGATCCATTTTGATTTAACAATTTCAGATACCGATGATATTATTTTAACCTAATAACAAATTATTTCCAATCTGTTTTGTATTTAATTAGGTAAAATAAACACCGAAACGTCTTCTACTTGATTGCAGTGGAGCAATTTTCATTTGTTTGCAATGTGTGATTAAGGAAGACATCCTCGTCTATGAAATCAGAAGAAATGGACAGACCAGTTGAAACCGAGGAAACACCAACTCGAGACACCTTACCGTCTTTTCGTTGTTTACTTTGCAATACCGAAGTAGTCCACAAGATTGCCCATGTCTTACTTCAAGGACTAGCGACATCCTGTGTCGACAACACGACAGGGGATTTTTTCAAGGAACCACGGTCAGTCGCGGTTGATATTCGTAAGGAAATGGTGGACTACTTGACAGAAAGGAGTGAGTCGATTATTGCAGAATCATTTTTGTTACAACAGGAAGGAGGAGGGGGTGACGAGGTCATTGAAGTTTCTGATCATCCTACTGAGATTATTACTGATATCGTCGACGATTTCACAGGTATCATACCATTGTTCAAATTCTCAGATCAATGCTGATGATTTTGTACTTTGTAGGTATCAAACGGAATTTTGTGGGAAAGGTGTCGGGATGGTTGCTAAGTGAGAATCGTGAGGATAGGATCGATGATTTTATCCAAGAGATGGAGAAGACTGGATTTTGGATGATAGATAGGCGCAAAGCCATTGCAGAGCTTCTTCTGATAAATGTGGACTACAAAAACACATACCACTGTGATCTGGGATTTGAAACTGAATCTGAGTTGGACGAACATAGGATGAAATGTGAATTCCGACCAGTCAGGTGTACCAATGTCGGGTGTAATGCTACCTTCTGCGTAATACAGAAAGATGAACATGACTCGATCTGCGCCTTGAAGATTCTGAATTGCGAGCAAAATTGTGAACAGATGATCATGAGAAAGGAAATGGACCGTCATTGCATTACGGTTTGCCCTATGAAACTTGTTAACTGTCCGTTTTACCAAGTGGGGTGCGAGTCTTCAATTCCTCGATGCAAGATTGGACTTCATTGTGCTGATTTTCTCCACTCGCACATCATACATGTCCTGCAACTCATCCATAAGAATGAGACTTCGCCTGATGACTTTGAGCAACAATCAATTTTGCTGGAAAAGGTATATACCAAATACTAATATACCAACCACATTTTAGCTTTTATATGATTTCAAAAGCATGCCCAACCAAGTCTTCATTTTAACCAATCTACCAAGGTCACAAAAATTATCTTCAATATTTAGGTTAATTGAACATCAGGAAATTATTAATTAATAAACATATGTGTGTCTAATCTCTAAACTGCATTTTTGCATGTGTGGCTTTCAATCCCTACAGGCACAATTGGAGAATCAGCTAACCAAAGCTCTAGACATTCGATCTTTAACATATGAAATCAAGAAACTGGAAAACAATATGAAAAAGCTTGAAGATAACAAAGAGCAACCGTAAAAATTCAAATTCGATTAGCATCTCAAATTTTGTATGTTACCCTCTCTTTTTATTATATAACTAACTATATAATAAATGGAATCTTATATTATGGTTACATATTAAATTCAAATTTAGGGTTTCCTGTAATGGTTACCCTCTCTTTTTAGATCAATATTTTTTTTGTTTTTCAATTCATTGACGTAAGTATTCATGTGATGGTTACAAGATATTATGTTTTATAAAGAAAATGTGTTTTCAACCTGGCATTTTTACAAATTTATTGTTACAACTTACTAGCTTTCAAATATGATGCTTTCTGATGATTTACAGATTTAGGTAAAAGATGTTTTTAATGTCATGTCATTATTGATTTATTGTGATGTGAATTTTATTGAATATAACCCTATATACATTTTTACCAAATGATAATGCAAGATTAGGTAATAATAAATACAACAATAATCATGATTTATTACAAAATGCAAATATCTGTAAAATTGTAAATGTGAGAGAATTATAGAGAGTGAAAGACGAAGGGATTTCAGTGACAACCAGAGAAGAAAAAAATGAGAAAAATGTTTGACCAATGGTCTTCTGAAGTTATAGTATTCACAGATCACAATTGAACTAAGTAATTTTTTTTTTTTTGAAAATAATTAGATTTCACTAAAATAAAGGCAATACTCAAGTTACGTAGATTATAAAAATAACTAAGTAATTAATTAACATTTGCACAAATAGGATTATTTCTATATGCTGTTATTGCTGTGCATAGGATTATTTATTTACATAAATAAGATAAAAAGGATTATTCATCAATGGTTCTCCAATCTCCACTGTTCTTGCAGCCACAGCCATTTAAGTTGCGGAAAGTTTGGCAAGAATAAAGTGGTTTGGTGATCAAAATTTCTTTTAGGATGGATATAAAAATTAAAAACAAACAATATGAAAAAATTATTTAATGGTAGGCGCAGCCAAACAAGCAACCACTACATATTTTCTTTTGCCCGAATGTCTTTTGATAGGTTTACTAACAGCAATTAATACTACTAATAGAGTGATAATATAATAAGTCATAGTCTAATATACTACATCTACAAGATTAAAACTATGGTTAGCTGGTCCATGGCAATTCACCACAGTTGACAATCCGGCAAGCTAACCGAGGAACATCAGACCTGCTGGTTTCTTGTAATTCAAGCTTTCGTACTACATCCATGCCTTCAATAACATGTCCGAACACCACATGACGTTTATCTAACCATGGTGTCTGCTGTGTCAAAAAAAAGAAATACCGAAGTTGGATTTTCATTGATTAATTATGTCATAAACGTGTACACAATATTATATCAATAATAAATACCTTCTTGTTGGAACTATTCAAAATATTACTTACCTTTGTCGTGCAGATAAAAAACTGGCTGCAATTAGTATTGGCACCGGAATTAGCCATGCTTAACACACCCGGCCCGATATGTTTCACTGACAATCGTTTAAATAACCATATGGGCATAAAGATACATACAAAACCACTAACCATGTAATCATTTGTTTACATAAATTATAATGAAACGACCAGTAAGTATGCATAATATGTTTCATAGATATTAAATCCTACTCAAACCTGCCTTATTCTAAAATTAGATTTTAACATAAAATAGAAAATACAAGGAAGAAGTCACGTTTTCGGTCTAGAGCGCTTCCTAAAAAGTGGAAAGCCTTTCTGCTTTTTTGAACTATGACTAATACATTATATATTTTGAATCTTTGATTAAACACTATTAGACATTTAGATTTTAGACTACTACTATTTATATAACTATTTGACTCTAAAATTATAAAATACTTATCATATTTATGAATTACAGTATTTTATTTTAAAAATTATACAGAGTATTACATATTGGATATATATATACATCTAGAAGTTTCTAATTGTCTAATTAGGAATTTAACTAACTTAGTAACAAACCTCACTCACAATTGTAAGGGGTTTGTTACAACAATATAAGTGTATATATATACATGTAATAACAAGCATAATAATCAATCGATTATTGGCCAAACATACATCTCCCTTGTTCTTCTTTTGCAACCATGTCAAACTCTTCTTCCTCCTTCCCTTCAATGTCATCGGCATCTTCCTCCTCTTCCTTTTCATCATCCAACATGGTATCAGATGTGGCTTTCGGTTCTAGGACTACTCAAATTCCAGCAATTCCGCTGCTGACCGGCCCTCAAATGCCGGAACCTCTCGCCGGAACCCTCTCTTTCGGGTCAATTCAGAGTTTCCTTCACATAAAACTCACGGCGACGAATTACTTGGTATGGAAAATGCAGTTCACACCATTGATCAACTGCTTCTCACTACAACAGTTCATCGATCCAATGGTGCCCTCTCCTGTCCCCTCTCCTACATGCCCAAATTTTTAGGCATGATGGCGCAAGGACCAGCTCCTCGAAGGAAATAATTCCGACAATCTTGGGCCTCAACTCCGCTGCCGCGATCTGGACCACACTCGAATCATCATATGGCCGCCCATCCGAGTCCCGTATTCTCCAGTTGCAGATGCAACTCCAAAACACCCGACACGAAGCCGACGAGGACATCTCAAAATTTCTCCAGCAAGCAAAACTGATTTCCGATGAGCTCGCGGCTGCTGGTGCTCCGGTTCCTCTCCGAGTCTTCAATGCATCGATCTTCAACAATCTCCACCCGGATTATGGACAGGTGGTAACAGCGCTCGCCATTCGTCAGTCGCCGGCGCAATTTGATGAGCTGTTAGAGCTCATGACAAGCCATGAAATCCGCCTCCGTCTTTGCCAATCTCCGGCCATCATCGCGGCGCACCATACTCAGACGACTTCTAACACCTTTGATGGAGGAATGAAGACGACGCACGCCGGAAACGGAGGTCGATTTGGCGGATCGGGAAATCGCGGACGTGGGGGACGCGCGTCTGGAAATAGAGGAAGAAATCCCCAACCTCGGCGGTACCCATGCCCTGTTTGTGGGCAACATGGGCATAGCCCATACAAGTGCTATTATCGGGTCCAGTCCACTCCAACTAATGGACTAAACGAAAATCAAGGCCCAACTGCAAATTTTAATCAAGGTATCAATAATTTTAAACGTCCACCTCATGTGACACGTCAGCCCACAACTCATCAGACAGCTATCACCGAGACACACTATGCACCTACTGAGCTGGAGTCCGAAAATGCCACCTGGTATTCGGATACGGGGGCCACACACCACTTCACTCCAAATCTTCAAACAATTAATT
>LFYR01000338.1:417259-451747 GCA_001185155.1 Zostera marina | reverse complement strand
GAGCAGTACCCTTTAACCTTAGTGCTACCAATTTTACCTTCCTTGACTCAGGAGTATTCATATAATCAAAATATTTATCTACTTCAGAAATCCAGTCCAAGAAAGTATCAATGTGCATATGGCCATTGAATTGAGGGAGGTCTACCTTCATGCGGTAATCATTAAAATTCCCATCCTCCTCAAAATTCTGATATTGTTCGAAGGCACCACCTCTGTTTTGATATTGAAAATTCCTCTGATTTTCCCTCTGGAAATTTCTCTGATTTTCTCCCTGGAAATTTCTCTGGAAATTCCGTCTCCTGTACTGCCTAGGTGGGGGTGGAAATAAATCAGGATCAGCTTCATCTGAGGAATCAGAAGCATACTGTCGAGGGCGCTGTCTCTGGTAGCGTTCAGGCTGTGGTGGTCGATCTATTTGTTCCTGTCTTGGTGGCACTGGAGGTGGCTGGACAGATGATCGACGCAGATCATTCACAGCCACAACTAGATCTGCTAGTGTCTGAGTGAGCTGATCAAACTCTTGTCTGGAAACAAACTGATCAGCCATGGATCGCAAGCTCTGATACCACTTAATATAGAACAGGACTGTTCTATGGAGAGGTGAAGAAAGAAGAATGAAAACTTCTTGTAAGAAGAGATGAAGATCTGGAATTTCCAAGGATTCCACCAAGGATCAATTCTGATCGGACAGAGCAATAGAGAAAAAACGGAAATTGGAAGATAGAAAGGTAGGAAGAAACGGGAGAGAGAGAGAGAATACCTTCTCAATAATAAAAATAATAACTAGCCCTCCTTTGGGTCCACTTGGTCTTTTATACTCACATTATGTGTAGTGGACAACCTTCACAATGTGAGTTAATTGGCTTCAAAGGTGAAGCACAATGGCTCGAGCCATCTCGAGCCAAGCTTGAGCCTATTCAGGGGTAAAAAGGTAATTTGCAGAATTACACAAAGAATTAAGATGCTCTGCATCACTTTTCCTTCCAATCAGGAAAATCCCCGGGCCCTGACGGCTTTACCTCAGAGTTCTTTAAGCAACTCTGGCCTGAAACCAAAGTAACTTTGCTACAGTGTGTAAAACAATTTTTTATAGGAAAACCACTGTTGAAAACAACCAATCACACCTTCATTACCCTAATCCCCAAAATCCCAACTGTCTCTGAGCTGGGGGACTTCAGACCCATATCCTGTGTAAACGTTATGTACAAGCTTCTCACCAAAATACTAGCGGATAGAATATCAAAGGTCTCAAGTGAATTGATATTATCCAACCAAGCTGCTTTTATACAAGGAAGAAACATCCAACCAAGCCTCCTGAGGTAGTCCTTAAGGAGGTCATTAAAGACATCAGTCTCTCCTTTGATTCAGTGTATTACAAGAAGAGCTGTTGTCACCCTTTGGAGATATCTATGATGGAAGTATGGAAGACCAACCTTCTGAGGCAGCGTATCTAGTTACTGTATAACTAGACTACATAGCTAATGGGAGAGAGTCAATGAGCATTTTGCTCATTTCTTTTTACTTCTATTTTTATTTCTATTCTCTATTTTGTAAACTTGGCATTAGCCTTATTCTAATGAAATTTAATTGCTTAAAAAAAAAAAAAAAAAAAAAACATCTTTGACAACACCATGTTGGCTGATGAGATGCATTATGGGTTTTGTAGAAAAAGAACCCCCAAGAGATGTTATATCAACATTGACCTAAGGAAAGCTTTTGACACTGTGAGGTGGGAGGCCCTAATTGCCACATTACAAACATATGGTTTCTCCAACCTATTATGTAAGATAATCTGGAACTGTATTTCCTCAGCTTCCTTCTCGGTATTAGTTGAAGGCACCCCCACCCCCCTCGTTCAAGAGTCAAAGAGGCATTAGGCAAGGAGACCCTCTCTCCCCCATTCTCTTTGACATGGTGATGGATATACTAAGTAGACTAATTGAAAAGGAGGTAAAAGAAAGGAAATATGACTTATGTATAGTTAATGGAGCAACATCCGTAACTCACTTAATGTATGCAGATGACATCCTGCTCTTCTCTAAATTCAATCCCAAATCTCTAAAGGCCGTCAAAAGCATACTAGAGACTTTCTCAGCCTTCACAGGCCTAATGATCAACCCTCAAAAAAGTTCTATTACCTTCTCCAAGAAATGTGAAGGCTCCGAACTCCAACAGATCCTTGATTTCCCAATTTCTAAACTCCTCGTAGTTTACCTAGACCTCCTCATAACAGGGAAGAAAAAATCATACAACAAATGTTGGAAGCTAATACAACCCATAGAAAGCTTGCTAGCTAAATGGAGTGGTAAATGCCTCTCCTATGGAGATAGAATCCAACTAGTAAACTGGATACTAGCTGAAAAATACACCTATTGGACCCAAGGCCTCGGCCTACCTTCCTCTGTCCACAAAAAAGTTCAAAGGCTGGCCTACCAGTTCATTTGGGATGGAAGGAGAGGGATACCATGATCATTAATGATTCTACCTAAGGAGGAGGGAGGGTTAGGGGTTAGAAACCTCCAAATGATAGCCTCTGCTGCCCATATTAAAAAAGAAGCTACAATATGGGGTAAGCAATCTATCTTTACACAATGGATGCAGAGAAGATACACCAAAGGCATGACTCTCAACAACATTAGCCTTAAACACTCCATTGACGCTGCCCAATGGAAAAAAAATTAGACTCCAAAGGGAAAATTAACCAATGCTTGAAATGCAGGGTCGAAAATTCTCTAATTTGGAAAATTGGCAATGGAAAACAGAACTTAGGAACCATCATTGAAGCCTTAAGAACCAAGGCCCCAAAGGATCCTCTAGCTAAAGGCATATGGTCACATATGCCGACAAAATTCTCAGTGATGTTGTGGAGGATCAAGAATAAACAAATCAAAACTCTACAGATGCTCGACGCATGGGGTGTCCCCATACAACCAACTTGCCTCCTCTGTGGTCAGGGATTCGAGACCATCAACCATCTATTTTTTAATAGCCCCTATACTAGAAAACTTCTACAACTCTTTGAACATCTCAACCAGGCCCTCTGGAAAATATCAAACTCCCCCATCCCAACCCTCACACATCCATATATTAGAATTGGAGATGTAATAGAATCATGTAAAAACTGACACATCAGGCTCCTCCATGGGGTAGAATCATGTAAAAACTGACACATCAGGCTCCTCCATGGGGTCTGCATTGGAATGATATTGGATGCCTCACATGACACATGGTCTGAAAGAAACAGGAGGCTCCACCAACATCCTCTCAGACCCTAGAAGTCGTTCTAGCTGATATATTAAAGGACTGCAAAATATTTTTTAGAGTTGATATCTTTAAGAAAGAATGTGGTTGACAATTGGAAATGACTACTATGTAGGTTTGAGAGACAACCCTCCTGAGGCCTAATTCTTAGTTAAAGCACTAAGAAGGTGATGCAGGCCAACATCATTATATGAGTAATGGGCTCGATTCTAATCGAGCCCTGGGCCAAGCCTATTAATAAGCTTGGACTCTCAAGGTAGAATTTCCACTCATAAACCCTGAGAGTATAAATGGGAGTGGACTGGAATCTAGGAGGGCAGTTGATATTTAACCCTAAATTATGAGGTAATCTCCAACTCTCGCTTTCTTCTTTCTTTCTACCTTTATTTTGTGAATTAAAAGTACTGTTTCATTGATTAATTCTTGGAGTGGAATAACCAAGTGTTGTGATCGATTATTCTGGTGGATTCCAGGAAATAATCGTTCTGGAAATTGTTCTAAATCTCTGTCTGATTCAGAACGTCTCTTTTATTCCCGCTTAGTTCTACATAAGGTGATATCAGACTAGGAGGACGCGATCTACAAACAGGACCATGGCGGGAAGCAGAGGATGATGAAAGCAATAGCCGATTTGCAAGTTTCTGTCCAAGCGATCGGCTATAACGCCCAGCATCTCCAGGACGTTGTGGGTTGACACGCACAATTGCTAGGAAGACGCGATCAGGAAAATGTTGAACAACCTCTCATTCCGACCAGGAACAATAGGCAGAGGGGACCTCAAACGTCTAGGGACCGCTTGGAGGAACAAATCCGGCAGAGGGGATAGGATTCCGGGGCTGATGAAGATGACTTTGATGTCATCCAGTATGAAAGGAGGAGGAACAGAAATCAGAGGCACAATAATGCTAGATGTGCTTTTGATCAATACACAGAGTACAACAGAGGCAATAATCGGAATGAATTTGGGAACTATAGGCTAAGAATGGAGCTGCCTGATTTTAATGGGAGCCTACATATTGAGGAATTTCTTGATTGGATTTCAGAGGTCGAAAGATTTTTTGATTGCATGGAGATTCCTGAGGGGAAAAAAGTCAAGCTGGTGGCACTAAAATTCAAAGGGGGGGCCGCTGCCTAGTGGGATCAGATCACTTTAAATAGAGCGCGATTCCAAAAAAAGCCGATACGAACTTGAGTTAAATTAAAAAAAATTCTGAAACAGAGATTTTTGCCGGTTGAATTTAATACAATTTTGTTCACCAAATATCAGAAATGTAAGCAAGGGCAGAGGTCAGTGGCAGATTATACAGAAGAATTTCATAGATTGGGTGCACGAAACAACCTAGATGAGTATGAAGAACACATTATGGCAAGGTATATTGAGGCTTGAAGTCTGCCGGTCTTCCCTACAAGAAAAAGTGGTATTACAGTCCCCAATGACACTTATGAAGACCATAAGTATTTCTGAACAGTTGGAAAGACAAACTAACAAATATTCTTCCTTCTCACCGGGGGCTTCTACAAGTAAAACAGTCTATTCGAAAGAAAAAAGCATTGCAATCCCTTCTGAAGATGTAGCTCCTGATCTGATTGGAAAAAAAAATGTGACCACAGAAAATACATGGAGTACAATCAGATGCTACAAGTGCCAAGAATTAGGCCACAAGGCTAATAACTGTCCTAGAAAAGCGATTGTTAAATTGTGTGAAGGTGTGAGAGACTATGATAACTGTGTGGAATCAGATGAATCCAGTGAAGCTGTAGAAGAGTACAATCTTGATGAAGGGTCAAGTCTGTCCTGTTTAGTTCATAGGACCTTTCACACTCCTAAAATTTCTGATCTAACCCAAATGACAAATTTATTCCGCACCAAAGGTACAGTTAAAGGTAAAGTTTGCCAAATTATAATTGATAATGGAAGCACCGATAATTTGATATCTGAAAGGGCAGCAAAGAAGTTGGGTCTCAAGTTGGAGGACCACCCTAGACCATATACTATAGGGTGGATAAAAAATGGGGAAGGAGTTAAAATAATGCAAAGTCCCACTTTCTATAGGCAAGAGGTACAATGATACGGTGGTATGTGATGTAGTTGACATGGATGCTACACACATATTTTTGGGCAGACCGTGACAATACGATGTGAATGCCACTCACCATGGGCGACTGAACACATATGTTTTTCAGGTTGATGATAAAAAAATAGCCCTCTTACTTGCACGGTTACGCCTCCTGAGTCAACAAGCACAACCAGCATAAACACCAATTTTCCGTTGCAACAGAGGTCTGATTTTGTCGAGGAACTGAAAATTGAAGATTTGGGGTTAGCTTTAGTAATCAAAAATTTGGAAGTGGACAAGTCTGAATTCAGAGAGACCCCTACTGAAGTCCAAGCAATTCTGAATGATTTTCCATTTTTGTCCTTGGAAAATTCAGTGATATTGAATTCCACCTTCGCGAGATATTGAACATAGAATAGACTTGATTCCAGGGGCATCCCTATCTAATCTGCCCCACTACAGATTGGGCCCCAAGGAGGCTGAAATTCTGCAAAATAAGGTTGAACAGTTACTGAAAAATGGCCTGATCAGATCTAGCTTAAGTCCCTGTACTGTGCCTGCTCTCTTAGTTCCTAAGAAAAATGGAGAGTGGAGGATGTGTGTGGACAGTAGGGCCATAAACATAATTACAGTCAAGTACAGATTCCCTATTCCGAGACTGGAGGAGCTATTGGAGACCTTGGCAGGAACTACAATTTTTCCAAAATGGATTTGAAAAGTGGCCATCACCAGATTAGAGTGAGGGAAGGGGATCAGTGGAAAACAGCTTTTAAAACTAGACGGGGCCTATATCAGTGGATGGTGATGCCATTTGGGCTGTCCAGTGCACCATCAACTTTCATGAGGTTGATGACTGAAGTGTTGAAGCCATTGCTAGGAAACTGTGTAGTAGTTTATTTTGATGACATTCTAGTGTTCAGCAAAAATAAAGAAGACCATATCAGAGATGTCAGATCAGTTTTTAAGCTGCTGGAAGACAATCAACTTAAGTTGAATCTGAAGAAGTGTGAGTTTTTGTCTGATGAACTCTGTTTTCTGGGATTCATCATTGGGGTGCATGGTGTGCGAATGGACCCAAGGAAAACTGAGGTGTTAAGGGATTGGCCAACTCCCTCTTCAGTTACTGAGGTTCGTAGTTTCTCATGGGTCTAGCTTCCTTTTATAGAAGATTTATCAAAAATTTCAGTTCTATATCTAATCCCATCACAGATTGCCTAAAAAAAGGGAAATTCATGTGGACAGAGGAAGCTTCAGTCAGTTTCCAGAAACTGAAGAAAAAACTCCAAACAACACCTGTGTTAGCTCTTCCTGATTTCACACAGATTTTTGAGGTGGAATGTGATTCCAGCATTTCTGGGATAGAGGCAGTACTGAGTCAGAATGGACACCTTGTTGCTTTCCACAGTGAAAAACTTTCGGCTAGCAAGAAGAATTGGACAACTTACGAGCAAGAATTATATGCTGTTGTCCAAGCCTGCAAAGTTTGGGAACCCTACTTGATTCAGAGGGAATTTGTTGTCCATACTGTCCGTTGAAGGCCGGTAGATCCATACGTAGCTTGTACTCTCCATAGCCACCCCAACCCTCATGACGATCATCTCGATCATCATAACGATTCCATTCTCTGCCGTCACGGCGATAAGCACAACCCCCCCCAGCGATTTGGTCAATATTCTCCATAGTCTCTGTAGTCACCTCTGGGATTGCAGACATCCTGACGAGTGAAGTGAGGCGACGGCTCCTTCCGATGGGTCTCACTGTAGTTTGGCGGTTCCCATTCCTCTTCTGAGGATGAGTCCACGAACTCCTTTCCCTGCCGATGCGGAACTTCTACTGAAACATGGTTCCATGCGTACGTTGTGGGACATGGCGTCTGAGAGGTTGATCCCATGTCTGCTTGGGACCTAGGAATATGCTTTACCAATGCATATACTTCCTGAGCCATTGTCATGAGTCATGACTATAGACTTCAACTCGTCAAATTCCGATCTCTGCGTCGCTAGAGGTCATCTCTGCGGATCGGTGATCTGATACCACTTAATGTCGGTAAATCACAGTTTCAATAATATGATGGCTATAAAACCAAAGAGACGAGGCAGGGAAGAGGCTAACCGAAAAGAGATCGATTCGAGATGACCTCTGGGATAATTTGGATACGGGAAAGAGAACTTCCAAGAGGACCTGGAAAGGATAGAAGTAAGAGATTAGGCCGGAATCCACCGGGGAAAGAGTCGGAATCCACCGAAGAGAAGGAAGGTCAGAGAGGAAGATACCTGAATAGAGGATACCAATTGATGCAAAAGCAAAACTGACTCTACCGCTAGCTCCACCTTATTTATATGATCATGGACACTTGATGGAGAATGTGGAGCGGATTGTGAGGACAGTTACATTGCGTACGTGCCCCTGCCAATGGCAGGTGCCCCACGTCTATCCAGATGTGGTACCAAGGCTACTGTATCATAAGGTTAAATTTTTTGTCCTTTTTAGATTTGCATTATCTTGCGTGGAGGTGTGTTATAATTGACTTTCCTCTTACAAACAATTGATTAATGAGAAAAGAAATAGGTTGTTTGTTCCTAGTGTTTGCATTTTAAATGAAATATAACCAAAAGCATTTCCCCCGATAGCAAAAATATTTTCTTAAACAGCAGAAGCATTTTATTACATAGCGAAACTAATTTTTTAGTGTTTCATAGCAAACACGGAGCAGCAGTAGAATGAAAATGAGTTGTAAAACGAAAAGAGGGGAAAAAGCATTTTGTAGGTATAATTTAGAAAGTTCCAAAAAAATACATACATCTGTTTTGGAATGGACGCAGGATATGGTGGTTTTGGAAGCAACCGAACAGAGCTGAGATCTGGCGGAAGGAAGGTTGCGGATACAGGAGATCGAATATCTTGAAGTAGAGGAGATTCTTGTTCCGTGAAGATGAAGAGAAAAAGTACGGAGACGAAAATCCTAATAAGAAAGCAATCTCGATAAAACGTAACTAACCCTAAAAACAGCAACAATAATGACAGTGAAAAAATTGAAAACCAAACCTGAAGATGGATAGAGATGGGAGAAGAGAGCATTTGGTTAGAAATCAAAGAAATGTGTGTAGTCGAAAAGAAAACAAATGCTGTCTGTCTTGTTTTCCAAAGGAGATTTTTAAGAAGAAAAATGCCCTGGAGTTAATTGCTGGTATTACCTTTAACTTTCACACTATTTTATTTTCAATGTAAAAAAGCCAAATTTAGAATTAAATCCTCACCACGCAGCCATAAGCCCATAACTGCCGACAAGGCTCCCGACCAATTCTGTAGGTCAATTGTCAGACTCTCCAGCCTAATCCCAGCGAACTTTTCGTCTCACTGTTTTAATTTGATCTACCCATAATCTATTATCTTGTTTTTTTATTATAAATCTAAAAACAAATTTCGAGAGTAAAAATAAAAAATAAAAAATCGAAAATCGTTCCCAAATTCCAATCAATCATGATCAATTACATTTAAAATTCAAATTATGAATTAATTCTTAATATTATATCGTAGCCCATTCCAGTCCATTCCGGCCCATTCGGAGAGGAGACGAACAAAGAAAAACAAGAAAGAAATTGAGGGGAGAGGGGAGGGAGAGAGAGAGAGAGAGAGAGGAAGCAATGACGGAGGAAGAGAGGGGGGATGTCGTTAGATCAAACGGGGAGGTAGGTACAGACGGAGACAATCTTGAAGACGGCAAAAATGTAGAAGATGAGGGAGAGAGCGTCAAGTTATTCGTGGGACAAGTTCCGAAGCATATGACGGAGGAAGATTTGGTTGGGATGTTCAAAGAGGTAGCAATCGTAGACGAAGTCAACATAATCAAAGACAAAGTCACCAGAGCTTCGCGAGGTGGGAAAATCAACTTCAGATACGCATGTAGATCTTGTGTCGGCATTGTTTTCGACATGACGAGATCTGCCATTTTCTTCCTTCCATTCTTTTCTTCCTTTCCTTTTTCTTTCCTTTTTTTCTGTAGGATGTTGTTTTTTGATATTGCCGTCGAGAGTGGAGGCAGATAAGGCGGTCGAAGCTTGTCATAACAAGAAGACTCTTCCTGGGGTAAGTTTGCAACTTTGTATGCATGCGTATATTTAATTTATCGGAAGTTTTACTTCTAGATCTGAAAGAATTTGAAGGTTTGGCGATGATATGTTCTTCAATTTTGACAAATGTTGGTTGATTTGTGGTTGGGTCTGGGGGTAACAGAAGGATCTGAGATGCATTATGGGATTCAAATCTCATGTTTCCATGTTCTCTTCTTTTTTCATGAAATTGTTTACACTTCAAATCATCTAAGAAGTTTCATGGAGATTTCAATCTCTACTGTCAAACATTTGTTTACTCTTTTTCATTATTTCCCTATATTTTAAAAGAAACAATTATAATTTCCTTCTTTATGTTATTTTCTTATAAATTTTACTGTTTTGGGTGGAATTATTATGCAATTTTATCGTTTTTCATCAATTTTTCATTGTGCTTTTTTTAAAACTGAGGACTCTTCCTAGATTCTAGAATGTTACATTACAAGTTTCTTCTTCTTTTCTGTGCTCTATTATTTGATGGATTCTACCTTCTTTTTCTATTCGAAAATGAAATTAACCAAAACTTCTTGTTTCAATGTTCAATCATGCTTATGAATTATAAAATTATTAGGAATTGATGTACTGTACTTCTGTACAATTTATTTAAATAGTCATAACATCTGATGCGGTCAATTCTCATGCAGTTGTTGTTTGTGAGGTGTTGGATTCAAATCTAATGCTTCCAAAAATATAAATCACATTAAAAAAAACTGCTAAAAATCAATTTAAATCATGTCTGTCAAAATAATGATGAACCAATTGCATAAATCACATCTCATTTTGTCACTTTTTAAATAATCAGTATTCAGTGCTACTTTTGAGAAATAGTACTTATTTATTTTTATATATATACGCATAATAAATTCAAGTTTAGAAGACTTTCACACTTAAAAAAATTGAATCAAAATTAACTTAAGTTATAGAATTTAGAGTTTAGACTAAGAATAATCCATGTCACAAAGTTTGTGATTAATCATTGATAAATAATCCTTTTATTCAATATGTTCATAAATAGACCAAATCTATCTTCTGGCAATATATTTTTGAAATGATTAGATTTTTTTTAAAATAAATGCTTAATTATGGGGGGTTTATTCAGGCATCTAGTCCATTACAAGTAAAGTATGCTGATGGGGAACTTGAAAGATTAGGTGCGAATGTGCGATTGTTTTAATCAAAATTTTAATTCTCGTATCTAAAAAAATAATAACACTAAATTGTTGATCATATTTGTTGATCTTATTATATCAGAACATAAGCTTTTCGTCGGTATGCTTCCGAAAAATGTTACAGAGTCAGAACTGACGACATTGTTTTTACATTATGGAAACATTAAAGATTTGCAAATACTCAGGGGTTCTCAACAAACGAGCAAAGGTGAAGTTTTTATATATAAATGATCGTTTTGTGTAGTTGTGAATTATACACACAAAAAAAACCTGATTTTTGTATAATATCATTGTTGGGTATGATTTCAATAAAATTTCTCAAAAAAATTGAGATTTTTGTTTTCATTTTTTAGGCTGTGCATTTTTGAAGTATGAGACAAAAGAACAAGCTCATGCAGCTTTGGAAGCACTAAATGGGAAACATAAAATGGAGGTTTGCTTCTCAAATCAACAGTACAATTTATTTTTAAACGGATTTAAAGTATTAATACATGAGAGAGTAGAGATCTTGGTGTAGAGGAGAGTATTTAATCCCTTTCTTATTGCATATAGTAGTTTTATTTATACAAAATCGTAGCAACTGCATGAGTTACCAAGCACCACACACAATGGAATTATAGTCCTTACTAATTATCTAATTCTATGCGATTATAAACTATGAAGTAAACTACATATCATCGAATTCACTAACATTATATTTGGATATTAATTTTAAATAAATCAGTGATGAAGATTATATTAATTTTTGCTTGTTATTTGTTTTATCTTATCTTACCAATGCAATTTTATCGTTAAATCTTAATATTTTAGTCAACCACTTGATGTAGTGGTAAAATCCTCTTGTAGTGATACAAAAGGTTCGGAGTTTTTTTTGTTGTTGCATATATTAAAAGTTTTCATTAAAGATAACGAAGAGCAATGTTTTGAAAGTACAAATGAATAGAAAAATAAAATGCGGTGGGGTTGATATTGTGGTTTTCCACTATATCGACCTTTTCCTATGTAGCTATCCTTAGTGCTCTAGCTAAGAATTGGCCCTCAGGAGGACTAATATCCATAGTAGTCCTTTCCAATTGTGAACTACATTCTTTCTTAAAAATATCAGCTCTAAAAGATATTCTGCAGTCTTGTAATATATCATAATAAAATTATTCGGAATTCAAACTTGATGGCAATAATACAATAAATTTATCATTTGCAAACAAAAATGTTTAATACTTTAATGGAATTTAAAGTATATTGATTTACAACTATCGGCTAACGATTATTATACCATTTTTTTTAGGGCTCAACTGTTCCTTTGGTTGTTAAATGGGCGGATACTGAGAAGGAAAGGCAAGCAAGAAGAGCTCAAAAAACTCAGTCTCAAATTTCGAGTATTTCAGACACCACGGCACATCAACCTTCGATATTTGGTGCTTTGCCAATGGGATTTGTTCCATCTTACAATGGATTCAGCTACCAGGTAGGTACATACATTCATTCAGTGTCCATGAAATTTTTGTTCACCATAGGTTGTACAACTCAAACTCTAATAGTTTCTATATCTATGGCAATTTCCATTTTTATACAGACACCGGGATATGGACTGATGCAGTATCCACTCCAAAATCAACAATTCCAAAACATATCTCCACAGTTAAATCAACCAAATCCATTTCGAGGAATAAATCCTACTATTTCACCTAGTGTTGCCGCACGAACCTTTGCAGCACTGCAATCAGCAGCTTATGTAGCTTCGTCTTACCCCTCTATGCAAGGTCTGCAATACCCAGTGACTTACTCTGCCAATGTTTTGAATCAAAGAAGTCTCAGTAGTACTGTATTATCACATGGATCATCTGGGCAACCTCCAATGTTTATTAATAAAAGTCCGACACCAGTAAACATTGGTCCGACTTCTGCTGGTGGACAAATCGAAGGTCAATAAGAATAATTTTCTTTTTCAATTTTATTAACCTTCTCTGATGTTGGTTAGCTTTGATGACTTAGGTCCTCCTGGAGCAAATTTATTTATATATCATATACCTCAGGAATATGGTGACCAAGATCTTTCGAATGCGTTCCAGCCATTTGGCAGGGTTTTAAGCACTAAGGTTTATGTCGACAGAGCAACTGGCATTAGTAAATGTTTCGGTAATTCTTTAATTTCAAAGCTTGATTTCGGCATAACCATTTTCATTCATAATCAGCAACATCAATATCCATTATTTTTTACTGCAAGTCTCAAAGCTCAAATCCTCATCACTGGACTACTAAAGTAGTTTTAAATTTACAAATATGTCTATTTTTATATTAATTTCCCCCAAATGTTTATAATTAGTTATATTAATTTCTCCACCTCCTAAAATAAATAAAGGAGCGATCGATAGAGAGACACAATCTAAAATACTGATAAGATTTTAACTGCAGGATTTGTGAGCTATGAGTCTCCAGAATCAGCTATTGCAGCCATAAGTATGATGAATGGTTATCAACTTGGCGGTAAGAAATTGAAGGTGCAATTAAAGCGAGATAACAAACAAAACAAATCCTATTGAAATGAAAGGGACTGGTGGCGACGGTAGCATTGGCATTGGCGGCGGCAGCAACATGAAAGAGAAGTAAAGAATATTTATGTTGTTCAAAACCAATTGGAACAAACACGTGGTAGAACTTGATTCATCTCAGTCCGAGTCCTGTCCAAATCCCATCCAGCGATCTCATATTTCTTTGTACTATCAAATTGAAATGAATAGAGTTGGGGTGGACGGTGGATACAATTGTAATATTCCATTAGATGCATATTTAATATTCATTGATTGTTTTCAGTCTGAGAAAAAGAAAGAAAGAAAGAAAGAAAAATTAAACATCGTCTTTAATTCTTCATTTCTTCCTCATCGTCGTCGTCATCCTTCCACTCTACCAAGTAGAACTTCAAATTCTCACCTCGCATTGGAATATCATCGTCGATATCGCTGTTACTGCTGTAATCGTCATCTCCATCTGATCCGTTGCATTTGTTATCGTTGCATTCTGAATTTTCCGATGATGAAGGAGAATTCACATCATTATAACACGATCCTTTGCTGCAAATATCGTCTTCGTCATCATAGGAACAGCCATCGTCTTCGTCGTCTACCTCATCATCAGAACAACCATCTTCTTCTTCCAAGAATTGGGACCGCTCATGTAATTTTTTCAGAATTAAAGATTTCAAAAGATTCATAACTTGAACTGCGTGCATCAACGCCGTCAGAGGATCAGACATCTTGAAAATGAAAACAAAAACAAATAATCAATCTTTGACACAGATTATCATAATCTTTTTTATTTTAATTTACCTGAGTCATATTGGGAGCGAATACCATGGCTATGTTTCTTGCATTCATCTTATTAAATTGTTCCTCTTGGACAACATCAGCCATGAGTTCAACTGCCCAATTCAAAAGTGCAGCCTGTGTTGGTTCCAAAACCTTGATGAGTTTTAGAAAGTCATCGTCGTCGTCGTTGCACTTGACCACTTCTTCCGGCGATATCCCATCAAGTATTCCGATCGGAAGTTCTCTAAACCATGCCTGTTTTTCCACCACCACAAGTTAGTTTAGGATACCTCTTTAGATAATTGTGCAAGTAAACACTAAAAAAATGATTACTTTGATGAGACCAGCCAAGCAGTGGACATCGATATCATCAGGAACAATTCCATTGTTCAGTTGTTCCATCACATATTCTTCCCGACTATTCTCCGGATTTATCCGAAATATACCTTCAGCCTGAAAATATAGAAACAGTATTTCATTTTCAGATTATGGAATCAGTCAGTATTTTGGGGGTTCATTTTGTCGAATACCATGAGCCCATTCTGATCATACAACCGGTCTTGCATCAGCAACAAAATCGACGGTACACTGTTTCCTCTGGAATCATACCCGCATTGCATCGACTCCGGCGACACTCCAAACACACTTGCGCTGCTCGTTCGTCCGTTCAAAAATTTCAGATCAAAGAATGAAAATAAAAATAAAATAAAAGAAATAGTAGACCTGGCGCTAGGGACGGGAGTAGGGATCTCGACTTCCAACTCGACAGGAAGTCCGAGGAACCCATTAAACCGGTCGAAGGTGACGTGAGTGACATGTTTGACATCTGTCGGATACCCTATCTCCATTTTCTGGTGAACTGCATTTGAGATGACATCCTCTTCTCCTCCGTAAACCCTACATGCCACTATGGATTTTCGAAGTGCCGCCATGACTAGTTCGATTACGGATACTTGATCCCTTCCGCTACTCCGACCATGTCCACATCCGGATTCTTGTCTTCCTCCTCCTCTGCATCCGTTGGACAATGCCACTACCTTGGCCATCTCCGCCGCTGATGATCTAAAATCTAAAGAAGTAAGTCTGCGAAGTGCAAGCGAAGAAGGAACTCAAGAAAATAAGGGGAGAGGGGTTCAAATTAAAGGACGAAGAAGAAAAGACGCCTGTAATCTGTCAACGGTAACTTAGAATTCAAATCTTTGGGATAATATGACCATTTCACCCTTCTAACATCTAACTTATAATTTTTAACTTCAATGTATTAGACTACTCCTACCTAATTTATTATTTTATCGATTTCCCTTCAATTCATTTATAATACTACAACTTAACTGAACTGACAAGTAACTACTAACTACTACTTAACTGACAAGTGACAAGTAAATACTAACTACTACTTAAATACGATTAAATTATATTAACATAACCCCAAATAATTCAAAATCTTACATTAATTAAATAGCCAAATATTTATCATTATTAGACAAAAATTTCGATCATTAAATCTCTGATGGAATTTCAGAAATACAACCAATGTAGAATTAAACTCAATCTGCTCAATGAATCAATGATCACTATTCTCTACTCTCACTTCTGATGGTTCAATAACTTCCACCTCAGGAGAAACAGCTGCTTCGGAATTTGATTCCATAGAATCCACTTCTGACCTTCCCCACTTTCCTCCAAGAGCTATTGCCATCATCTCAAATATTTTACCACCCAACTCCGCTGGGCTGTCTGAAGTGAATCCACTTGATATCAAAGCTGTGTCAAACAATAAATCTACAGCCCTCAACGCTTCTGAGCTACTTGGTTCATTCTTGCATGCAGCCTGTGTTGGAATTTCATTAGTAGTAAATTCAGATAAATTTCAAAATGAATTCAACCATTTTAGCCATTTTACTTACATTCAAGTCTTTAATAATCGGATGGTCTGGATTGATTTCTAAAATCCGCCTTCCTCTCATGAACTCCATGCTTGATGTGTCTCCAAGCGTTTGTGCTTTCATCAGCCTATCATTTTTAAATATTAGGTATTAACAAATAAATAAGTCATTGCAGAGGCATAGGTTGAAATCAATTTTGAAATTGCTCATGATCAGTAATTTTGACCTTTCCATATTAGCAGACCATCCAAACTTGCCAGAAACTAACACACAAGGTGATGAACTAAGTCTCTTTGAAATTTGAACTTTTGCAACTTTTTCACCAAGTTGTTGTTTCATCCAATCGCACAAAAGATTGCACTCCTGTTGATTTTCTCTTTCCGTTACTTCATCCTCATCACCTATAATACAAACTCATGTCAATACACAGCCATGACAGCACAATGTCAATTGGAGGGGGGGGGATTCAATTTAGTAGTAATTATTAATTAATCAATCCACATACCTAACTCCAGATCTTCTTTGCTGATATCAACAAACTTCTTTTCTTTATATGTCTGTAAATTCTGAATTGAAACCTCATCAATGGGATCAACTAAATATAGAACCTGCAAATTCAGAGAGGAAAAAAGATATGAGAATAATAATACAATTCAATGTTTTTTAATGAAATATGATTCGATGTTTAGTTATTTGCAATTGAGTATACCTCAATATCCTTCTGTGCAAGTTTCTCCATGAATGGGGCACTTTTAGCACTTTTTAGGCTGTCAGTAGCCAAGTAAAATATGACTTTCTGATTTTCAGACATATTGTCGATATAGCTATCTAAACTAATTATTTCTTCACCACTTTTAGAAGAATAGAACCGTAATAATGGTGCAAGTCGCTTGTGGTTTCCAGAGTCCTCTATACATCCTAGCTTGATAAGCTTGCCAAAATTTTCCCAAAACTTTTTATAATCCTATAAAATTAAACGCAAACTATTTCAAAATTCCAGTCATGTAGGACAAACACAGTATCTTTATTAAAGTAATGCATTACCTCATTGTCTTCACTTTTAGCTATCTCATCAATCATGTCAAATGTTTTCCTTACAAGTCTCTTTCGCATAATTCTCACCTATGCATTTATCGATAATATTAATACAGATGGAAGATTGAGAAAAAGACAATACTGTTTGTTGTAGAGGCAAAAATAACTGTGCTTACCATACGACTTTCTTGTAAGATCTCTCTAGAAACATTCAGTGAAAGGTCATTTGAATCAACAACGCCCTTGACAAAACTTAGATACCGAGGGAACTGCATACAAAGATTGTGCATATTTAACAATACATGTCATCAGTTAACTTATTTTGAGAGAGGGGAAAAAAAATTGTGTTAGAACATAGATAGTAGTTACTCACAAGCTCGCCATCAAAATCATCGGATATAAACACACGCTTGACATACAAACGAATATTCTTTTTCTTGTCATTCACTATATCTTCATTGTTAAGAGGTGCCATTCCAGGAATATAAAGTACGCTTCGAAATTCAACCTCACCCTATATATCATAAAAAATCAAGAAATAAAATTGGTAATTTAACTTGCAAAAATGTGAATAATAAAGACCTACCTCAGTAGTAAAGTGTGTATATCCAAGTGGATCCAAGAACTCATTGAATGTCATCTTATAAAATTCACTATATTCGTTTTTTTCAATATCTTTGGGATTGCGCATCTATCAACAATATTAAATAAAAAAAATATTACCGAATGTTTACGTATAAAAAAGATAGAAAAGATATGTACTGACAAGTAAAAGATAATAATGTCAATATTTAAATGCAAATAGATCGTAATATGTAGCTAAAATCTAAAAATATAATAAACTTCCATATATGTTTGATATGAAAAAGAGATTCTACTGCATACCCAGAGAGGCTTTGTCTCATTTGCCAGTTCCCAATCCCAATACTTCTCAGTCACAGTTTTCTTCTTTTCATTCTAAAATCGTATGACAATTAGCCAATGAACACTAACTAAAAAGAGCACTTAATTACCACTTCCCAAAGATAATTTATATAATTCTACCTCTGATTTCGGTTCTTCACCCTCCTTTAGGGGTTCTTCACCCTCCTTTAGGGGTTCTTCATCTTCTACCTGTTAAGAAACCAGAAGAAGTAAAATTATTAAATTCAAAATATTGAAAATATCAGTCAAGGCAATGCACACCTCAACCGTTCTTGACTTCTCTTGCCATGTGTATATTGGGAATGAGACAAATTGTGAGTAATTTTTGACTAATTCTTGAATCTTCGTTGAGTCAGAAAATTCAAACTTGTCATCAGGCTGTAATGGCCACAAAACAAAAAAACTTCAAAGGAATGTATGACATAGGAAACATGAACAGGCGAATGATAGGTATCTAACCCTTAAATAGAGAGTAATTTGTGTTCCACGGGATAATAATTTTTCAGGATCAGTCTCTTCTTTTATTACATATGAACTACTGTCCGCAACAGCTTCCCAAACATATTGCTTGTCAGATTTTGGACTTTTTGTGGATACAACCACCTGAAAGTTCAAAAATAGTCTTAGAAGCTAAAACATAAAACAGTAAAATCACTAAAAATATTTTATAAGTAATACGACGGAAGGAAATCAGAATATGTCAATACCTTATTGGCAACTAGGAAAGCTGAATAAAATCCAACACCAAACTGCCCAATCAAATCATTACTTGCTCCAGAGTCTTTATTTTCCTGTTATGTTAAAAATTCCATGAATTAAGCCTTAAGAACTGAGTTGCAATGAATGAAAGTACAAACTACAAACAAGAGTTCTAAAAAATAAAGCTACCTTGAGTGCCTTTAGAAATTTTGAAGTCCCACTCTGTGCAATCGTCCCAAGGCAATCAATGAGTTCCTCTCTAGTCATTCCTATGCCAGAATCTCTGTGTAGAGGAAACATTAAAAAAAATTTACTAAACTTACAATTAATCACTGAATAAATGTAAATGAAGAAAAAGAAAATAATTACGTGATAGTAATGGTTCCATTATCAAGATCAGACTTGATCCGTATGGCCAATTCAGAAACATCGGCAATAAGTGAAGGATCGGTGATGCTTACAAATCTCAGCTTATCCAATGCATCACTTGCATTACTGAAAACGAAAATTGAAAGAAAAGTATGAAATATAAATGGTTAAAAATTGAAAGAAAAAAAAAACATAATTCACGTGCTAGGCGGAGACCCAATGACCTGACGAGCTCGCGAAGAAAAACTTCCTTGTGGCTGTACAAGCTGTGAACAATCAGATCCATAAGACGACTAACCTGCAAGAAACCAAATGGGAAAAAATGACCTCCCCATAAAAGATATTTTTTTACCCAAAACGTTACAGATAGCTCACCTCTGCCTGATATTCAAACTTCTCACCGGATGCTTCCTCGGAAGCCTTCTCGAAAGTACCAACCGAGCATCGAACAGGTTTCAACTTCACCCCCATGTTACACCGTAAACTAGAGGTAGCAGAAAAGGATTTCCACGAGACACGTCGTGGGAATAAGGTTCCAAATCCCGCTGTGGGACAGCGACGTCCGTTGGAGCCGTATAGAACGGGAGAAATAGAGGGTGCGAGCTGAAGAGCAGACGAGACATCGAGCATCTGCGACATCGCCGGCGAAGTCAGAATTCCAACGAGAATGGAAAACCTAACAAGCAACGAGTGCAGGGAGATAAGGTTTAGGGTATATACTATAATGATTTATGCAATATAACGAGGTTGAAGTGTTTTAACTTTTGAGAGAAGAAGTTTCTAGAAAGTGATAGTAAGTACTGGCTGAAACTAGACGGGCCCAGCAACAAAGCCCAGTCCAATTCAGTGAGTATAAAGAAAATGTGTGGATTTAGAGTTCTTTCGTAACTAGGAACTTTAACGATGGATGAGAATTGAAATGAAGTAAATTCGAATTTTTCTTATTTTTATCCGAAATTCAGTGAGAAGTCCATTTTGCAAATCCTTTTAACATTTAACAATCCCTTTTGCAAATTCGTCTTTTGGGTGCTCTGGTCGTAGAGTCTTTATCGCATTTTTTATCGAGTTAGTTGTTACCTTCCCGTCCACACTTTTGAATTGCTCGGCTCAAGTGCTGCACATTTTGTTACGACGTCTTCCACATTGACAATGGCGTTGTTCGATCATGTGAAGTGGTTGGGAGCTCCATATTCCTTCACGCTCCCACATTTGGCACGTTCTGTCGACGATAGCCGTAGATTGGGTTGTTTTGTAGTCGCGCATTCCAAAGCTGCCTTGTTCTTTGGTTTTCACCGTATTCTTCCATGTTACTTCCTGCGGGACGATGCTGTTCTTGAACTAAGTACCCAAATTAGTAAAATTGGATAGATATATGCAATTATGCATGTATAAATAATTATAATGTAGTCAATATTCATTTACATAAATGGTAAAATTGTAATTATTTTGGAAACTTGTGACATAAAATAAAGAGGTCCCTTGAAGTTGTACTAATTTGATAGAAATCCTAAATCGATATAATTGTATAATTTCCCTTTTCACTTTCAGTTTTGTATTCTTCCTCCTCACCCCTTCCCTCCACGGTTCCCTCATGACCCCAATTCTCCGATTCTTATACGTAAGTGTCGGCGGCGATAACTAAACGGCAAACGATATCGTCAGAGCTCTCTGTGAATCTTTACGCCTTTAACTTTCTGTTATTACTCTGCTATTCATGGTTTTTTGTAAGTGATGTACTAGGTGTCCCTAAAATCTAGGGTTTATTTCCGGCATCATAATTATCTATCTATCTATCTATCTATATATATATATATATATATATTTTGCAGAGAACAATTGTTTTATCTTGTTATTGATGTTGTGTTTCATCATTATTTGGTTTTGGTCCTTGAGAGGATTTAGGGTGTTTGTGGAATAAACCAACGGATGTAATATCTGCAAGGAATAGATTATTTTTTTAGCCTTTTGGAGTTGGAATTCAATGATGTTTCTGTATCTTCTTCTTATAATTCGGACCTTTCTTTTCGTTATTGCTAGTCTGAAATTGATGTCCTTCACCACCTTTATTATTTTTTATTTTTTTTGAAGCAATTAAATTTTTTATTTAAAAATAAGGGCAATGCCCAATTTACAAAGAAAAAGAGTATAAAAATAAAATAGAAATACAAGAAATGAGCAAAAGCCTATTACCACCTTTGTTATTCTTTTCCTTTATTTGCTGAGATTCTCGTCTGAGTTGGTTTTGGGAGTTTGGATTCCATAACCCTTCTTCTTCATGTTCTAAATTTCCAATTAAGTGATTTAATTTTCAATTCATATACTTCTACAGAATTGGCAGAAACTCTGTTTTAAGTTATTTTCTTAAAATGTAATTTCTGTCATTAATTTAAATTTCTCTAATTTGTAATTCATATAAAAAAAATATAATCTAACGTTTCACTGTTTCAGGGTTCTCTGTCAAGTATCATCATTCTGAATTTTCTTCCATCTCTTAGAGATTAAAACCGCAAGGCTTTTGACCATCACACCAAGTGGGTGCAGGTCAAATCTCTTAACTATTCCATTCTTTTCATTTTCAGAAGTGTCATCAAGATCCAATTCTCTACAGTTTCCAATGGATTGTAACAAAGATGAAGCACATCGAGCTATGGAACTTGCTGGTAAAAAAATGCAGCTCAGAGATTTCACTAGTGCACGGAAACTAATTTTCAAGGCTCAAAAACTCCATAACGAACTTGAAAACATAAGTCAGATGCTGACAGTCTGTGATGTGCACTGTGCAGCTGCAATCAAAATCAACGGTTCTGAGGATTGGTATAATATTCTCCAAGTCCAACCCATGTCCGACGATCCTACCATCAAGAAACAGTATCGGAAGCTTGCTCTCCTGCTCCACCCTGACAAGAACAAGTTTGCTGGTTCTGAATCTGCTTTTAAGATCATCGGAGAAGCCCATCGGACACTTTCTGATCCGACAAAACGTGCAGTTTACAATATGAAACGAAATACCATCAGTAATAGCACATCCACCACCACAACAAACAGACCTCAGTTCAATCGTCCAAATACAAATGTTTTCACCCGGATGAATCTTAACCCGAATAATAATATTTTTCCAAAGCCAAATATCCAATCAACACCACAACCTTCATTTGGTTTACCGATATTTTTCACCAAATGTTGTCATTGTGGCTCCCAGTATAAATATCCTCAGAATATGATGTTTCGAAATATTGTGTGTCAGAATTGCGAGAAAAGTTTTGCTGCAATCGATTTGAAGAAGACCCAAGAGGTTAACTCTAAAGTTGGGGGAAATGACGGTGCTATAGATCATGAGAAGAAAAAAACTATGGCATTTAATGTCACAAAAGTCAAACTCAGTGCAGTAAACATCGAAAGTTCTCTCAAGGATAAGTCAAAGGGGCCAAACAAATCCACAAAATTCAATCATGGTGAAATCAGCAAAGATACACTCCAAACAGTGAAAATATCTCAAAACCCAAAAAGAAAGATCATAGACAATGAAGTCAATAAAAAAGAGAAGTCAATATCTCCATCCAAATTCATAAAAACCAAGCATGTAGAAGTTGCAGAGACAAATAGCTCTCGTGAAACATTGCTTCACGACATTTCTAATTACCCTGATTCAGAATTCTTTGACTTTGAAATGAAACGAAATGATTCCGTATTTGCAGTAAATGATATCTGGTCACTTTATGATGATATCGATGAAATGCCGAGGTTTTATGCTATAATTAATAAAGTCCGTATGGAAAATTTCAAGGTATGGTACACATGGTTAGAACTCACACCTTCAACTCCTGCTGAACGTAATTGGTGTGATAACGACCTTCCTGCTGCATGTGGGAATTTTCATTTCGGTGTTTCACAAACATCGACAGATCTTCGTATGTTTTCAAATATAATGTCTCCTCAGAAGGAATCAACAAAAACTCATTTTGTGATCCATCCTAATAAAGGTGATATTTGGGCATTATATAAAGGTTGGAAGAAGGATACAGATTGGACCCAAAATCCCAGAAACCTTAAAACACCTTTTGATTTTGAAATCGTGGAGGTTCTTTCAGATTTTAATGAAGATGGAATCTGTGTCGCAGTGATGATTAAAGTGGAAAAGTTTGTTAGTTTATTCACGAGATTAGTTGTTAATGATGCTGATGTTGTTATTCAAATACGTCCTGATGAAATGCTAAGATTCTCCCACATGGTTTCTTCATATAGATTGACTGGGAAAGAACGTGATGGTAGTATTCCTGAGGGTTTTTTTGAGCTAGATCTTGCGTCTCTTCCTCTTAGCTTGATCCATGTTTTTCCTTCTATCTCTCTTGAAGTTGCCGTTGCTGCACAAGCCAAGAAAATCTCAGTCCTTAATTCTGATACAACATATGGAGCCAACAAGAAGGCTACAAAGAAGAAGAAAATGAACAGTCAAATACCAAGTAGCACAAAAAATTTGAAACCCCAAAATTCAGATGCTCCTGCAGAAGCAATCCAAAATTTCACACCTGCTCAAAGAACAAAACCGCCCTTCGGAAACAGTGATATGAATGCCATCAACATTCCAAAAACCACCTCACCACTCTCTCCATCTGAACATAGTGATTTCCACAACTTTCAAGAAGAAAAATTCTGCTATCGGTTTGAGGGAGGTCAAATCTGGGCACTCTACAGTGACTTGGATACATTCCCGAAAGACCTTGTATTGATAACAAATGTCACTCTCGATCGATGCAAGATATTGGATGCAAGTGTTATAATGCTTAAACCATGCCCTATTCTTAATGTCCATAAGAAATGGTTCAACAAGAAACTCCCATTTGGATGTGGAAAGTTCAACCTTGTATCATCACCTGGATGTGGACGACTAAATACTAGTGGTACTATTGCTGTGAAACCTGAGAAATTTTCACATCATATGCGTCGAGCCGAAGTAAGTAAAACAATAAGTCATTATTACATATATCCATGTGCAGGTGAGGTATGGGCGATATATCGAAACTGGAATATTGATTGGGAGGTGTCAGATTTGGTTAGTTGTGAATATGATATCATAGAAGTTATATCAAGTTCGAGCAGATGTATTCGAGGTCTGGTTTTGGTTAAAGTTGAAGGGTATAACACGGTTTTCATGCATCAAAAGGGTGATTGCAGCAGCGGTGATAGTTTGAAAATGAATAATTGTGTTGAGATCATCCAACAAGATTACTTAAGATTCTCACATCGTGTACCTGCATTTCGTTTGACGAAAGTTCATGGTGAATTTTTGCAGGGGTGTTTTAGTCTTGATCCACGATCGATACCACAAGGTTTGCTATGTGATCGAGATTAAATCATAGTGTTATTTTAAAGTTGTTTTGTTTTATGTAGTGCTATGATTGAACGATTTTTGGACAGTTTGATTTTTGTTATATGTAGTTATGTACAACTTCTAATGTTCTCATACGTTAAAATTACCATATTGATAGGAAAGAAAGAGGTAAAATAATAAGTTGGGGTTTACAGATTTTTTTAACAATATTCAATGCACATAATTACATAAACTTTTACGGTATTACAGTATTAGTTAATATTGATAGTAGTTTATTAGAATTGCAAGGTTTATTAATATTTTTTTTTTAAAAGCAATTAAATTTCATTAGAATAAGTCTAATGATAAGTTAACAAAAATAGAGAATAAAAATAAAAATAGAAGTAAAAAAAAATGAACAAAAAACTAATTGACTTTCTCCCATTAGTTATGTAGACATGTAGTTTAGTTATACAGGTTTATTAATATTTGCAATTAGTCAATTAATGCAATTGTAAGGTTTATTTGAAAGACAATCAGTCAATTAATGTAATCAATTTAATCATTCTTTTTTTAGGTTATAATGTTATATGATTACATGAGACTTCTAAATATTAAAAGAGAATATTTTTTGAAATCCTCCTATATATATTTAGTGAAGAAATAAAAAAGTTAATTTACAAGTTGATAATTTTGAAAAATATGAATGAACGACAAACGGAAAACATTCTGAACAAAAAATGAATGAACAATTGACAAGTAGACTTTTCATAAACATGCACCCAAAACAATTCATACGTACAAACATTACAACCTAAACTTGTTATATTTAGACAAAAATAAAAACTAAAATTGTCACAACTATTGTGGTAAAAAATTAAGTTACGTGGAAAACCATTATTGTTCTAATCTATGAAATAGGACACAAATTGGGGAGAGTTCAACAAAAATATACATCAACACATTGACATTTATACAACATTTTGTATGTCAGCATGGACAGTTCAACCAAAACATTTTTAACCAGAAGTCAGCTGTGCTAAGAATTATGTCTGGTTCTATTCATGTTGGTAAATGATAACTATTGTTGGCTTCTAAGAATAATATTGGTCCGATTGAAAGTTGCTATTAGATCTTATTCCAGCTGTGTGTACTCAAGAAGCATGTGAGGGGTCCTGTAAATTTTTATTAAAGTCCAATAAAGAACTTCCTCAACCTCAAACTCACAATTTGATCTCGCTGCATAAATATTCTCACATATTGCAATCAACCTGAAGTAAAAAAGAGGTTAAAATGATTTATATATAAGATGAAAATTTAAATTAGCAGTAAAAACCTTCATTTCAATTTTCAACATTATAATGATCAAAATAGTTTTTTTCCGCTACGGCCATGACTAATTTTTCTTCTTAGTAAGGTAGAAATGAATTTACAATGAATCAATGCCATATCCTTGGTGTAATGTGGATCATGTGGCTCTCTTTTCAATTAACAAATTCACAACCAAATTAAGAGAGGGTACTAACACAAATCACTCATTAATACATTCCAAGGATAAGTTATTCTTGCACTCTGATGCAGGAGATACATTGACTACTACATAACAGTCACCTTCCAACATTGAAGTGGGAGATCAAGTACGGATGCATGACTTCCTCTATAAAACGAAAAGGCTGTCGGAAAGGGAGGAACCACCAGTAGACATCGAGACCAACATTAAAATCAAACCAAATCACCAGAATATGTATTATTTTCTGTTTGATTTGCTCCTAGAATAAGTTTAATTTTGTTACAACTTACAAATAAAAAGATTATTATAGACCACTTGCTTCAAAAAAAAAAGATTATTATAGACCACTGATGAAGCACGAAATCTGCTACCAGTAGGCTCGCGGGGTTGCGAGGAGGGCCGGAGGCTTTGGAGTCCACGACGCGCGCTCTACGTCAATGTACATGCAGAAGTGGAGGGGAATCGGCGACTCTCTTGGGAGTAGGCGATTCAGGCTCCTTGGATTGCTCTGGTGTGGTGTGGTCAAGTGGGAATGACTTGGGAGTAGAGGACCCCCAAGGACCCCTTTTATAGGTCCTGGGGGGCGTTTCCCCATTCATTAGCGTGGGGCCCACCCCATTATGGTGCCATAATGACGTGAGCCCTCCCAAGTAACGGCTGGGAATCGGCGACTCAGGTATGGGAGTCGCCGATTCAGAGGTGGAGTCGCCGACTCCCCATGAGCCAGGTTGGCAGTCTACCAGAACTTACCACGAGGCCTAGAGTCGGCGACTTGGTAGTCCCAGTCGGCGGTTCCCAGTTGTTCCTTGAGTACTTGACGTAGACACTTCCTCTGCATTTGTGGAACTCTCCGAGGGTCCGGCATAAAGCGACGAAACCCTAGTCCTTGTTGAAGGGCGTTGCTGGGAGTGACTGACGTAATCAGGCATGTCTCACCAACCACAAATAAAGTGTCACTTTAACCATGTGGCAACTATATAGATAATTAACTAGACTACATAGCAAATGGGAGAGAGTCAATGAGCTTTTGTTCATTTCTTTTTACTTCTGTTTTTATTTCTATACTCTTTGTAAATTAGGCATTGCCTTTATTTTTTAATGAAATTTTAATTGCTTCAAAAAAAAACTATATAGATAATTTATAACAAATGGTCCAAACTATTTACATTTTTCTAAAAATGGATCAAAAATAATAATCATATAATTATTCCCAAAACACTGATCAATGGGAAAAATATGTACCTTTCACATGAAGGAAGATTTTCAAAAGGAATTCTCATTCTCAAGTCAGAACATTGAAGTCTAATAAACCGGCCAACCGCAAGTACAAAAGTAAGATAGAGACTCCATATGTTGAATTTGCTTAATGTCTCACCAAGAATGCCTTCTGAAAAGGGATTTTTTTAATGAGAAACATAAAAAGGTGATAGGGATGGAGCGACTGGAAAAGAAGATATTCATTAGAATCCATTAGTGGCTCTGGAATCCACCAGAAAAATAGTAAAACAAACAGGTAATCAGATAGTTGGTAGTGGAAAGAAACAAAGAAGGAATATCTGAAGTATATTATTCAATAAAGATAAAACTATCTACGATCCACTTTATTCTCCATTTCTCCTAATTATATTCAACTCAAGTTGGTGGACACAATTGAGATGAATGACAAAGGATTCTTTAATTAGCATAAGTTGTTAATCTGTCAAAGCAGAGTGCACGACTTGAGTCCATTAGAGAATCAAGTCCACTTGGCTGAAGTCCATCAAAAACATATTCAATAATTCTATGCCATGAAGAGGAAACAATAGAGAAGGTATGTTGGACACTTTTGCTCTGACAAGAGGGGGCATGTTTTTTTGCGAGGCATTGGTTCTTCCTTGCATAGGGAGTGTGCAATGAGTATTAATGGAAGGTGTAAGACACTAAGAACAGAAATAAAGTGGGGAGGATTACTCTGATTAGTCTAGCATTGGTGAGGGGATGAGAGTCACTGAAAATCTTTTCAATAATCCTTCAACAATGACCACGTGCCTTTAACATGCACATGATCATTATGGGTATTGTTGTTAATTGACAATCTCCATTTACTTGTAACTCCCTCAACTTTCTTATAACTTCTCAACATTTTTAGGCTTTTAGCATTGACAATAGACCTCTCTAAGAGGAATGGATGTCATCTCTTCATGCTTTCTCATAATCTCATAAATTTCTTATGTAGATTAGATTTACAATGTTGATTCAGCAATTACAATCCAGTAATTGCTTAATCCAGCTCTTGGAATCCACCAAACGTAGAAGAAAATGAGTAAAGTATAATAGAAAAAGAAGAAATTGTAGTAGGAGAATAAAGTAGTTACCAAGGAATAAATATATTCTGCCTCCATCTGTCTACTTTATTCTTTATATATCGATCTCCATGGTAGTGGACTCCCATGAGATGGGTTGAAGGGCCTAATTAAGATAATTGGAAGTCCAATACTGATAAAGGGCCTACATAGTAAAGCCATCTATTGGGGCCGGACTGAAAACCCTATGAAGAAGTGGGACTAGGGATGAGAACATCTACACTCCCTCAGAATAGTTGTAGTGATAATGAAAATCTGGATACTAGGAATTCTTTATTCCTTATATGGTAAAAAAACCCTCCAAAAAAATGACATTTCATCAAAA
The DNA here is from genome assembly GCA_001185155.1 of Zostera marina. Taxonomy (NCBI): domain Eukaryota; kingdom Viridiplantae; phylum Streptophyta; class Magnoliopsida; order Alismatales; family Zosteraceae; genus Zostera; species Zostera marina. The sequence continues at coordinate 423,451 of LFYR01000338.1, read as the reverse complement.
AAATTCAATTGTGATATTAGCCTTACGTGGAGTTTCCTCTGATACAACAATAGCCATGGGGCCTGTCATTCCTACACATTCTTTGACATATGGTGCATTGGTATCATTAAAAGACCACCAAGGTGGTTTCCCTTGATTTAGAGTAATCTCACCATTTACCAAATTTTCCTGCAAATCAATACAATAAGAATATTCAAAAATATAATCACCAATCAAATTTCATACTTATATTTGCATTTCAGTAATTTAATCAAACATGTACCATATTCTCTGTAAACCGTATTTCACCAGATCCAGTTAGCCGGAAGTATCGATGGTATATACCATATATATTAAACCTATCGGTTGTTCCATTAAGTGCCATTTTAATTTCCTCAACTTCTGACTGTTTTAAAGATTGAAGCGTTGATTCATATTTAACGACTTCCTTTCCTTTCGGCCTATCTCTTCTGAATACCCAATAGAATATGATCTCCATATCTTTGTTTAAGGATTTCATAAACCTTGCTTGGACAACTTGTGGGACTGACCATCCGGTGCTTGCATCACCCTGACAGCAAATCAATTGAATATCTTTTGCATTGTATGTGTCTAGATAATTATTTGGATCAAGATAAGATTCAGATTCTATATACTCCCATTGCAGCATTTCACATATACTGGTTTGATATAATGTTAGCCTTCCACTGCCTGATTTCATATCGATCTGTGCACTGACGTCCATAATTGGATTTTCAATATTGGTTGGATTTCCACTACTATACATCTGCAAAGAGAAAAAAACATCAGTTCAGAATAAATGTCCACGGTACACAATAGATTACGGGATGATGAAAAGAAGGGTCAAGGTACTAATAAACATAGCAATTAGGGAGAGATGAAGAGTCTAAACATCGGTCTCTCCTTTGGACCGAAGTATCACAAGAAGAGCTGCTATCACAGTATCACTCTTTGGAGACATCAACTATGGAAATTTGAGAGACCAACCTCCTAAGGCAGCGTGTCTAGTTACTATCATAGATTTAAAAGCGGCCGACGCTTAAAGCGGAAAAGCGCTCTTGAAGGAGCGCTTTCCAAATCGCTTTTTTTAGTGGGTAAGCGGGTCGGCTCAGGTTAAGGTTAGGGTTGCAGACAAAGAGAGGGATCTCTTTTGAAAGGCTCGATTTTCCTCTTCTCCTCCAAAGCCATGACGTAATTAGCCACCGTGTGTCCACTAAAATCTCCACCATCTTCTATCTTCCCCATCTGTCGTAGAAACCCAACAGACTTCAACATCTCCAGAGGCAGTGACGGACCCAATTCGGTGGTGGTTAGATGGATGGATAGAGAAAGAGAAGAGGGGGGAAAGGATAATAATAATAATAATTGAAGTGGGCCGCGTGGGCGGTGGAGAACCGCAGCAGTGGAAGAAGAGAACTGCAGTAGTGGAGAACCGTACGTACAACCTGTTGAGAGAATAAGAATCTGTATATAGTGGGTGGTGGTTAGATGGACAGGTTACAGCCTGTCTTGTATATTTGCAATTATACAGCTTACAGCCTGTCCTGCATATATATGCAATCTCAGGGGTATATATGCAATTTTCGAAAAAAGCGCTTAAAGCTTTTTTAGCTTTAAGCGCGTTAAAGCGTTTAAAGCTGAAAAAGCGCTCCCTGAAAATTGGGAGCGTTTTTTGCTTTTTAAAACTATGGTTACTATATAACTAGATTACATAGATAATTGGAGAGAGTCAATGGGCGTTTAAATCATTTCTTTTTACTTCTTTTATTCTACATTTCTTATTCTCCATGTAATCAAAGGGTTTCTTGCTCATTTCTTTTTACTTCTGTTTCTATTTCTATACTCTATTTTTGTAAACTGAGCATTAACCTTATTTTTTTAATGAAATTTAATTGCTTTCAAGGAGTTTGACGACACTCTTCATCATCGACAAGACTATTTTATTCAATGAGAGGGAAAAGCCATAGATTTGATAAGGCTCTATCGATCCAAGTATCCAGCCTCAGAGCTGTTCGATCCATTTCAAACCAGTCTGCAACAAGTTTTTGAGACTTTTTTTCCACCCCCGAAGGGTGATGCCCATAGATGGATTCGGATCGGATCCGACCTAATTTAATTATTAAATCAGGTGTTTGCGATTAAGACAGAAGTCCCTTCTCCCGATTCCCGTAGATGGCTTGGCCAACTTTCTTCTATAAAGGTGATCTTGAATCCACATCATCCAATAAGTGAAATTGATATTGCTCACTGAAGATTGTATGGAATCTGGAAAGATCCAGATAATAGGATATTTCTGTCATGGAGATAATTCTCCCAAAAGCTGGATTCCACCAGCAAGACCCAGATTCAGATCTGGGAAGAAGAAATGGAGAAAAACAGAGGGAAGAAAAGTAAAGCAAAGGAGATAGAGAGAGACTAACCCGGGATAAAATTATAATCAAAGCAAAAAGTAACCATCCCCTACCCTCCAATAATCCTTTTATATGCTTGACTCCACACTACTGGTCAATATGGAGTCAAGTCATTAAAGGAATTAATGGAGGGCTAGGATGTTCTCTAGAATAAAGAGAACACTAGCCTTAGGGGTCACCACATCAGAAATATTTTCCAATAAGTGAAATGTCTTTGAGGAGTTAAGAGTTGATCCAAAGTGGCATTTGATTTAGTTTGGAAAGATTTGGATGTTGTCTTAAAGCAGTTGACAAATAGGGAGTAAAAAAATTATTTTCTTGGAGTAATAGTAGATAAGAGCATCTAAAGTTTTTATAGCCAGCATAAATGAAACCCACTAGTTAATAAAAACAACAAAAAAGTTGAATTCCATATACTTTCATTAAAAAAAAAATGAATAGTGAACTAATTAACTAAAATTCTTACCAGCATAGGTGCCCAAATAACACAAATTAATATGTAAAATAAACATATCCCACTGCAGAATTTGGTCATTTTACTTTGCTTCTGTCCCTGTTGGCGTCCGGTACGGTTCAGATCATTATCACATTTGACTAGAAATAAGCTTGCATTGATGTCTTCTAACTGGAAATAATCATAAAATAACATAATGCAACATCTGTCATCTTTATCATCATGAATACAATTTTTTATATTTCAATTTCAACATAAAAAAACATACATTTAATGAATAAAATTTAGTTTTGCAAATGGTAAATTTTTACATTAATCAAAGAAATGAGCAAAAGCAATATATCAAATATTATCTCCACTATTTTTGAATTGAATTTTTCTACAATTTCAAAGTTCCTTCCTAATGTGCTTTCATCAGTCCCTTCCCTCAAGGGTGCCGACGTGTGTGACTTTTCTTTCTTGCATATTTACGAGAAAGTTCTTCTTCCTTCCCGATGTAGCCCTTTGTAGTGCCACATCTGATAATTGGCTTGAGCTGGCCCAAGGCTTCTAAATGGACATTGGACTATCATTGTGTAATTTCTACTTTTCCACCCGACCAGGAGGCAGTTGAGATTATTTCTATCAAGGTATTTTTTTATCGACTCATTTCTCCTACTTCCTTTTCCCAGATCTACTCTCATTTTCTATTTCATCCTTTCTGTAATTGATTGGTGGATTCCAATCTATAATCAAAGTATCAAACTCTTTCCAACCATTTTCACAAACGTTCACTGTTACATTGATTTATTGACTATTGTGGAATTATCTCCAAATCCACATTGTCACTTACACTACTTCCACTTACCATCAATGTCATCTAAATTAGTACTAAATACTAATTGGTTAATCGGGTATTCAGGCCGAATCTGGTCTAAACGCTTGATTTAACTAACTTAAGAAAAGGTCATTTAATTTCCTTTTTATTAGTTATGGGGTAAAAAACTGTGAGGTAAAAAACTGTAGTTATCTACCTTTTACTTTTTTTTTGAAAGCAATTAAATATCATTAAAAATAAGGGCAATGGCCAAAGTACATAGAGTATAAAGATAAAAACAAAAGTAAAAAGAAATGAGCAAGAAGCTCATTAACTTTCTCTCATTAGCTATGTAGTCTAGTTATACAGTAACTAGATATGCTGCCTCAGGAGGTTGGTAATGTAGGCGATGATATGGGTGAAGAGAATAATCAGAAAAAAAAGAGGATGAAAGGGAGAACACAAGGAACAATTTCCTGTTCACGAATTCCCTGTTTGTATCTCACAAACAGAGATCAAATCTTGCATAAAAGTTAATTCTAATCCAAGAATTAACCCTAAATTGCCAGATTCGAAAATAACAAGAAAAGGCGAGAAAAAGATGGAATACCAAAGAGCAAATGGGAGTTACCTGGAATAAGGAAATTAACTCTCAAAAATTGCTACCTCTTTGTTGTCCACTCTTATTTATACTCTCATGGTGTGAGAGTGGAAATTCCACCATGAGAGTCCAAGCCCATTTTATTGGGCTTGGTCCATGGGTCGAATTAATTCGAACCCATGGGAGATGAGAGCTTGTTCTGCATCAATTGGTCTCCCATACTTCCATCATAGATTTCTCCAAAGGGTGATAACAACTTTTCTTGTAACACTCTGGATCAAAGGAGAGACTGATTTCTTTAATGACCTCCTTAAGGACTACCTCAGGAGGCCTACTAAGGTATTGTCTGTATCTTTTATTTTTTTCCATCCATATATATCACGACAAGCACCCAATAGCATTGAGATTGATTGCAATTATTTCAATGAGAAATTAATTAATTACTAAGGGAGGGTCAGGAAGACACAAGAATAAGTGGAGAATATTTCTCATGGGCCTAATTCCCATTGAGCTTGAGAGAATCATATTAGTTATCTAAGGCTCAATTCCCGAGACAATTAATTCTACAAATACTTAATCTTTTCCTGTTTGTAATTGTAACATTTTATTCTTTTTGCACCGAGAGTAAGGAGGAGGTCAATCACCCACAGGGAGGTAGGCAAGGTCGAGCCCTTTAACAAAACATTCTTATTTTGTGTGATTTCTTTCCTTAATATACCTATCCTGGATCCATTGTACCATGATAGAATCATTTTTATCCCGATACTTAGAGGATCTTTTAATATTCGTTGCAGTAGTGATAATAGGTAGGCACCTAACCCCTAGACCCCCTTCCGCCTTGGGAAGGACCATTTTGGCCCATGGGATCCCTTTCCTTCCATCCCATATAAATTTATATGCTAACCTTCTCACCTTCTTAGCCCAGAATCAGGAATAGCCATACCTTGTGCCTAATAGGTATATTTTCCAGCTATTATCCAATTAACTAGTTGTATTCTACCCCATAGTTGAATTTTGAAGTCTTGACTGTGATTGTTTAATGTAGGCTGCAATGTATCCTTGAGGTCAGATCTGATGATCGAGTAAGATCAACAAATCTTAACAGCAATCTCCAATGAAATTGATAGACAGTGAATGCTAGATTCACAAAAATAACAATCCGATCGAGAAGATGGATAGGAAGTGATGCAGCCCTTATAAGTATTGGCATTAATAATAGGCTCGATTCTAATCGAGCCTTGGACCAAGCCCAATAAAATGGCTTGGACTCTCATGGTGGACTTTCCACTATTAAACCATGAGAGTATAAATATGAGTGGACCCTGAAGATGGGAGGCAGTTGAGTTTTTATTATCCAAGCTAAATTCTCAACGTAATTCTTTCTTTCCTTCTTTAATTTCTTCCTTTTATTTCTTTCTATTTTCTACCGATTTTTATTATTCTTTCCTATTTTCACACCACGATTATCCTTGGATTAGGATAATCACATTCACCTCTATCGATTTTCAAGGGAAAACATAAACCCTAGTTCTATAATTTACTGTTCCATTGGTTTGGAACGCAAGTCTGGACAGATTTCTGTCATCCATTGAATCTGTCTCCTTCAATTGTTCAAGGCCTACATCAGGCTGTCTCAAGAGATTTTTGCACTTGTTCATGGATTTTCTTACTGTTTGACATGATATCTTCTACCATTGCACCTTTTGTAGCTGCCTATCTTTGATCCAAAATTCTTTGGAAGATGGCCATAGGCAGCTACAAAAGGTGCACATCCCGTTGATCTATTAGGCATGCAATTAAAGGCAAATTCTGCTTGAGCTAAATGTTGATCCCACTGCTTTGGTTGTTTCCCTGCTAGTGCTCTTAATAGATTTCCAAGTGACCTGCATACACCTACACACTTGATTGTCGGATGGTAGGTTAAAGGATC
>LFYR01000338.1:380906-413528 GCA_001185155.1 Zostera marina | reverse complement strand
CTATTCATGGTGGTCTGATCCCAACACGCAGCAGCTCCACTTTTAAATTTTAGTGCCACTAATTTCACTTTTTTTGAATCTGGAATTTCCATGCAGTCGAAGTCTTTCTACTTCTGAAATCCAATCTAAGAATTACTCTATATGTAGCTGTCCATTGAATTCAGGCAGTTCCATTCTTAATCTATAATTCCCAAATTCATTTCTTTGATTTCCTCCATTGTACTCTTCATACCTTTGTAATGCTCCCTCTCTTGGATAGTCTCGACGGCCCCTATTTCTTCTTCTCTCGTACTGTAATAAATCTTCTTCCTCTTCTGAAAAATCTTCCTCAGTCTGTCTATTAAAAAGTCCTCCCTGTCTGAAATTTTCTTGCTGTCTGAAATTTTCCCCCTGCCGGATCTGTTCTTCCAAGCGATCCCTAGCTGTGGGTGGGTTTCTTCTTCTGAAATTTATTGTCGGTTCTGTCTGTCCATTCACTGCCGGATCAGCTCCTCCATGCGGCTGAATAGGTTGCAAATTCTGTTGCATTGTTTGGAAGCCGTCCCTAACAAAGGTTGTTAAATCGGTTAGGGCTTTTGCCAACCTCTCAAACTCTTCACGTGTGACGTTCTCGGCCATCTTAAAAATGCTGGAATAAATCGTAAAGAATTAAATGCTGGAATTCTAGGCTGGAATAAAAGGCTGGAATAAATTCGTCCAGAAATAGGTTTAAAAATTGGCCACTGCAAATCCGTCCAGAAAAAATCGGCCAACTGCAAACGGATTTCTTAAAACGCAAGGAATAAATCGCAAGGAATAAACCACTTGTTCTACACACGTGTGCTGGAATAAATTGCAAATCGCAAACCACTGCAGATCGCAATTACAAACTTGCAGATCGAAAATGCAGAATTCGTCCAGGTCCGTGCGCAAAATGCAGATCACAGAAATCGCAACTTGATGTTCTTGGCCAGCTGCAGATCGCAAATCTCTCCTAGTCTGATACCACTTGATGAAGGCCTTGAACAGTTGAAGGAGACAGATTCAATGGATGACAGAAATCTGTCCAGACTTGCGTTCCAAACCAATGGAACAGTAAATTATAGAACTAGGGTTTATGTTTTCCCTTGAAAATCGATAGAGGTGAATGTGATTATCCCAATCCAAGGATAATCGTGGTGTGGAAAATGGTAAGAATAATAGAAATCGGTAGAAAATAGAAAGAAATAAAAGAAAGAAATTAAAGAAGGAAGGAAAGAATTATGTTGAGAAATTACCTTGGATAAAATAAAACTCAACTAGCCTCCTCCTTTAGGGTCCACTCATATTTATACTCTCATGGTTTAAGAGTGGAAAGTCTACCATGAGAGTCCAAGCCATTTTATTGGGCTTGGTCCAAGGCTCGATTAGAATCGAGCCTATTATTAATGCAAGCACTTATAAGGGCTGCATCAGTTAGGTTACACCCAAACCCGACACGAACTCAAAGAAATGAGATACGGATTCGAATAGATATTTCCACCCATCACATCCGATTTGAATTTTGAACCACCCGAATCAAACTTGACGATATTAAAAAAACTATAAATATAAATATTTATAATATTTCAGAGACCCCTATAAAATTTATAAAAAGATATTTATTCCAAGATATCAGATGCGTGCGCAAAAGCCTTTGCGATTGAGATTTCTGTCTGAATCGCAAAAAACGGGAAACCAGTCCTAGGGCTTCCCGTTTTCTCCCCAATCCGGTCAGATTCTTAGCCCCAGCCTCCGGTGATTCTCCGGCAGCCCTCCAACAGATTATGGCTATTTGATATTTGACTATTCTATTTCTATGTTTTCTGAAGTAATCTAAATATTTTGACATATTTTAGGGATTGATATATAAAAATATGAGTTTTCCCAATATATAAAAATAATTACAAATATGCCACTTGCGCAAAAGCTCTTAGTGATGGCGCATTCCGAACCATGATTTATTCTAGGGTTAGAGACTTAGAGTTAAAATAATCATAGTATTAAAATGCTTTTAGTAATTTTTCATTTTTTAATACCAATTTCGCAATATTAATAGGGTTTTTTTGCAAAAATTTCAAAAATATTGAATATGCAGATTTTTTATTTTTAAAAAAATCTTACCCAAATCAAACCAGACCCGACAGTTGAGTCGGGTTCGGATGGGGGTTTGCAGAATTTTGTCGAAATTCGAGTTTGGGTAAGGCCTCACCCTACCCATGCCCATTCCTAATGAATATCCTTTGAGGCTCTGACCTTTCAGTGTAAACAGATTATTAATTGACCCATACCAACCCACAAATGCCTTTGTTTGATCGTAATCAAATTCAAATATTATTTAGACTGGAATCATGAATAAAAGTGTGATATTCAAAGTGTAACCAACATAGCTTTTGGACATGTCTACACCATACATTGATCTATATCATGTTGGAATAGACATGTAATACCTTTAGCATTGAGACACACTCTAGAAGCCATTGTTGTTGAACTTTGACCGAATGGAACTCCTGAAAAAAAGTTCCCGGCTCAAATAATGCACTGCGGAAATACCAAGAATCTAATGTACCCTTTCAACTTAATCTAGGAAGAATGAGACATATACAAATCATCAATATCTAAAATGGAACCAATAGACTTAACCAAGAAGCATAATTTAAAAAGTGTTGTTATGATGGTCGTTGAGAACATTAAAATGAGTATAAGGAAAAATATTTTATAGCATTTTCTTAGGCACGTAACCACAGGTTCTTAAGAGGATCCAAATCTCACTGTCTGATTCGAAAAAGATGATTTATTTAAAGATAAAGAGGAAAAAGAAGAAAGCGCCAAAGAAATTTATTTAAAATTACATTCCACTGGAGGAAGAAGATATGATGTGAAAGGATTGCTTGCTCAAGAAAATTGTTGCCAAAAGAAGGATCGTAAATCAGAGCAATATTCTTATTTTTTGTGATTCTAGGTTTTTTAAATACAAAAAAATGGATTATAGATCAAGATCTGCCTAGATCTGAATTGAATACAGCTAAATGAGATGCATCCAGTGCATCTCCATTTGTGGGTTCACTGGAGCCTGATTTAAAACCTTAAGCAAAACCTCACAAAACTCAATTAGAAAGCTCAAAGCAACAAGCCATAGAAAGTTGGACCCCTTCGTATCAAAAGAACAAACATTAAATGATGCTCATAAAAAATAGCCAAAAACACAGAAGTTAGCTCATCCACTGTATCATAGAAGCAGTCTCAAGGATGCAGAAATATGGGAGGAATCCCCACCTCAGTGTCCAAAATAGCACAGAGAATTTGGTGGGTTTCCTAGTCCAAATAAGCAAGGGAATCTATTTGTCTAGGTGGGGCTAATGATAAACAATTTTTTTGGAAGGAGCTACCTAGCTTTAAACCAGTTAAATTAAGGGTGTAGTTAACACCACATTCCATTAGAATCCCAATCTCAGTCTTATACTTAAGGATAGTCTTTCACATAATGGAGTCTAGAGGGGGAGGGTTGTATATCATCTAGACTCTACCCTTGATGTATTTGTCTCTAATTGAAGAGGAGACATACACTGTATATTTAGGAAACCAACCTCCCAAAGCAAGACTTCTAGTTATTTACCCATTAAAAGTTATGTTATATAGGAAAGAGACAATGGGACTTGCCCCACCTCCCTACTCTTATATTTTTCTTATCTCCATTTGTAACCTTGGATATTTTATAATGATTAATGATTGACGAAAATTAATTGATTTCACCAAAAAAAAAATTAATTAATTATATGGACATATAGGCATCGCTATCTCACCATCATGGTCGAATACAACCTGCAGCAAAATAAGAGAATAAACGAAGAGTCAATGATAAAAAGAAAGAAGAATAAAATGAAAATGATAGAAACTTTAAAGGAAAATTAATTAAGAAATGTTACTAATAGTAATAAAGAGGAAGCTTGTTACATTTATAAAGGAAAAACTTATAAGGAAACAGTTGACACTTGTAATTGTTGTTGGGTAAACATTTATCATCCAAGGTGCCAATTTCATTATTCTAAATATGTATCAGGCTGAAAATAAAACGTGATGCCAGAGGTAATTGTCTCAAAAAGCATTTCCATATATTTTTTTCTGGGCAATCCCTTAGCAGTGATGGCAAGTTGGCTACGGGTTAGACGTTTGAGTTGTGATGGCTACGGTCATGGTTTGAGTTGTGTGTGCTATATATATACCATTATATCCCATAACGTGGGTAGACGACGCTGTCTCCCCACGCTATGCTATTGGACTTTTAGGCGGATCCATACCCACCCAAATACCTGAATAGATATAGGGTTTAAATAGGATTAAGAGGGGAGAAATCGTAATTTCTCTTTCAGATCTCACGATTTCTCCCCTTTCCCTCTCCCTACCACCGATCCAGCACTTGCGGCCACCATCCAGCGATCGGCAAATAACTTCCAGAAAGCGTCTAGCAGGCTCTCCAGAAGGAGAATAGATTTGCATCTATAAGACATTTAGAGTTTGACTGTTGACTATCAAATATTGATTACATAATATAAGGTTTATAGTTAATTGATTGTATGTATGTCATATATCTGAAAATTTTCAAAAATATACTAGGCACCCAGGTTTAAAAACCGACGGTTAACCGGCTGACCGGTAAAAATTTAAAAACCGGTGGCCGGTTAATTGGGAGGGGTAAATGGGTCGACGGGTCGGGTCTTACCCGGATACCCGACCCGGTTTCAATAAAATAATACTTATTTAATCTGTTTTAATTTGTTTTTTTAAAGGCTTCATTTAATAAATCCCATTACGTTTTATTAATAAGTTATTTTGAGGCCTCATTTAAAGGCCTTATTTTAATAAGTTTAAATTTTATAAGCCTCTCCTTATAAGTTATTAGACCTCATTTGAATTACTTTTTTGAATTACTATTTTGAATGACTATTTTGAATTACTATATTGTTTATGATATTTTTATTTATATAAACAGGGATATAAACATGGATATACACATGGAATAGATATATAAGTATATAACAGAATTTCTGTTTTTAAAAAAAAAATTACGAAAATACCCCTACCGGTTAACCAGTGGTTAACCGGTCTAACCGGAAAACCGGTAAGCCAGAACCGGTTACCGGTTAACCGGTTTTTAAACCTTGCTAGGCACTATGGAGACGCTAGAGCATGCTATATCCCCATAGCACGGCTAGCTGGCTCTACGTGCTATGGCGCAATTCAAACCTTGATAGCGGTCACCTCATATGTGGTTCAAGACTTCATGTGATTGCATGACTATCTGAGATCAATTGAAATTATTAGAAGTTTAGAACTAGGAAGTAGAGTGAATTAGTCTTTATTGAGTTTATTGACTTATTCATCTACTCTAGAAATCTAATACCGAGTTTAAATGTCGTGGAATAGATACAACAGATCATAAGCTTGAGTAGGTGAAAATGTGAAATCATTGTTGTAGAATTTTAGGAGCTTTGGATCAATGTTAGCCTATGACCATCCTATATGACAGCTTGGAAGTGGCATATCTCATATCAAATCCAAATATTTATTTTAACAAGTTAAGAACTACCAAGCAAGAACGAAGTACGTAGAAATTGACTTCCATTTTCTCAGAGAACAAGTCAAACACATATCTGGAATTCTACAAAGAATAAACATTCTAAGTAAAACCCATTAGGCCCTACGCATGATGGATCATGTGATCCTAAGGACCCACTCCGTACTCACCACTACACATGAATACATGATCATAAGGATCTTGAATAGTTGAATACTATATGATACAAGGATGTGCTCCCTCATAAAGTACACCAATTGCCATCAAATTTCAATAATTCTCCAAACACTCATAATTTTCAACATAATTATATTTACAAAAATGTCACTTAAGCTTTATGCTCATTAAAGCTCCTAAAGGAAGGAGGAATAGCTCAAAACACTTTGGGCTTTTTTGGCTGCCATTACCTATGTAAAACTAGGCTAGGTCGGTCTAATTATTAATGGAAAATTACTTTTATGAAAGAAAAAATAAATCCTCAAAAAAATTGTAGCTTTTGTAGCATGAGAAAAAACATACCACAACATGAGAAGGAGTAAATTCCAGAATTTCAAGCAGCTGCATAAAAATTTGTCAAATATTATAATATGAAACCCTTGAAAAAATGAAATTGTATTTTTGTAGAACATAACATAATAGATGGTTTTCTTAATTCGTAAACAAAATTATTATTTGAAAATTGAAAGATGAGAGAAATGCATAACAAACATACAAATGACAGTGCTGTGAATATTGTTAAGACCCAATCTCCATTCCCATCTGCATGCTCAAGCATACCATGATGCAATCTTGCTGCATCCAAAATAAGAATGTAACATACTAAGTACTAAATTACTAATATGAAATATGAATATGATCAAGGAAAGGACGTCTTTTAGAAGTATGCATGTTTTACATAGAACGATACTATTGATAAAGAGTATGGATTCAATACACACAATATTAAAGATTTCCGACATACTCTTAAAAAAATTAGGTTTAGGAAAATCGGCAAGTGTTGTGAATAGATAACATAACAAGGAAAGACTTAAAAAAATGCATTGATGTAATAATGTGAAACCCCAATGAATATCAGAGATCAAATCAGTCTAATTATATTACAAGAAAATCAATCTTCATCAAGCCATATCGTTATGGGAGTACAACCTCTTGAGGCATCAGTCTATGACTACATTGCAGGTAACATAGCTATATAAGAGAGTGACAATGTAACTACATGTTTTTAACTTTTTATGTTCTCATTTTATGTTTTCATTTATGTATGTTTTACATTTCCCTACATTGTGATCCGGCAATGCCCACCATCACTTTTTGAGTGATGAAATATTTAATTCTCAAAAAAAAGACAAGCACAAGACTAGAAAAAACCTAGAAGCTTGTAGTACGATCGGTATAAAACTGATGTGCCATCGATGAGCATTAATCGGCAATTTGAACAATCTGGACTTAAAACATCCTCCTTTTTAAATTTTGCAATATCACCTTCCATTTCACTCAACATTGTATTGTCAACTTTAAATTTTTTGTACGATGATACCCCATCATCCAATTCTTCAAATGAACTCGACGTCCTCCTACTAGCAGACACAGTGGTGAATCTGCAACATCCCACCACCTGTTTAGGAAAATAATGAAAAAGAAGAAGAACAACAAAAACGTGAACACGTTGGGAAAAACAAAGACAAAGTGAAAGAGGAAAAGGAAAAAAAGAAACTACTTTTTGGTATGATAAATGAAATTTAGATCTACTCCTCGCAACACCAAGAACAGTAAGTAACGGCAAGGAGGAGGTGTGACGCCGGGAAGTGAAACGAGGGAAACACCGATAAAACACTCTCCCCGTCTCTCTTGTCCACATTTTATCTTCTCCCCTACTCTATCTTAGCCCCGACGGAACCCCTCGTCGTCGTCGGTCCGTCCGTCCACCTTCACAGTTTTTACTCGCAACAAAAAAACTACATCACTAAAATTTCAAATTATTTTAATCGGATAACGGATATCGGATCTTAAAGGATCCATTTAATTCTAATCTTAAATTCTTAAATCTTACAAATTACAATGTATGATCTTATGACCCTGCACCTTTTATTTTCCATCCAACCATCCATTCCATCGCACAATGAATGAAGATGGTTGGATGTAAAATAAACGAAGGAGATTAATTACTAATCACGATAACGGTGCCAACAACCAGCGCCATTACCGGAAACGGCGTCCGATCTATTTCCACCGGCGCCAGAAGCAGATAAACCTGTCGAAACCCACCATTGCTTGAGAAAACCATCACAACCACCACTGTAAACCATACATCCATCACTATCTCTATCCAATCTCACGGCAACAGCTTTGACAGGTCCGACGTGCCCTTCCAAAATCGCAATGCACCGATGTCCATCTCTGGTCCGGCACCAAACTCTTACACCCCCGTCGACTGATCCCGTCACCACCAACTTCCCCACTGCGGCCAGACAAAGGATCGGATCATTGTGCGCTCTGACAAAACCCATGTACTCCATCAAATGCCTTAGCCCCAATTTCCAGAAATGCAAGTACCCGTCACTACAGCCGGCGTAGAGAATGTACTCCTCCGCCCTTCCCTCCCCGCCGACCACCAGAGACTTCGGCGTCGATCTGTGCTCCTTTAAACTGAAGAACATAACAGAATGGGTTGTGTTACTACCACCTTCGGTAAGATTATTCATCTGCCAGATCTTGATCGTTCGATCATCGGAACCACTGCAGACCAACCCATCAGGGCCGACGACGACGCTGTTTACACCGGCGCTATGTGCCTGAATGGTCTTCACGATCTTCATCCCCCCGATGTTCCACACTTTGATGGTATGATCCTTCGAACCGGAGTACAGAAGATTGTTCATCGGATCGTACGCCATGCTCGTTATGAAACCGGAATGCCTCGACTTTTTAATATCATCCCGATACACCGACGGCATCGTGGGAGACGACGGAGACTGCGGCAAGGTTCCGGTTTTAATCGATCGTAAGATGCTGATCTTCGCCGATTGGTTTACCAGAGACTCCATAAAACTATCCTTCAGAGAAGGCAACGTTCCTCTCCGACTGTTCGCCGGACTGGATGTCCACACCCGGATCTTCCGATCAGAGTGAGCAGTGAAGACCAACCCATGCTGAGAACTAACGACCATCGAATCGACACTCTTGCTACCTGATTTGAGCTTCCCAAACTCGGTGAAACAAGGGAGCTTCCAGATCCTCACAGACCTCGAATCCGTTCCGGCGTACACTACCTCCTCTCCGGTCATCTCCAGGTACACCAACCCAATCGAAAGGATTCTGCCCCCTTCTTTCTCAATCGAGGAAAGACAGTGGTGTCGAGAAATAGTAGTACCATTCGGAGTAAGGGAATTGTCGAAGGAGTTGCCGATGGTAATCGGCGATGCCCATTGAGAAGGTACTGGGATAAAGGAATGGTAACTAGGTTCGCGATCTCCATTGGTCGTCGTCGTTGTTGTCGTCTCCGAAGTATCTGAAGCCGGATTTGATCTTGCAGTAGGGCTCGTCATGGCGGCGGCGGCGGCGAGAGTTCACAGATATAGAAGGCGGCCGCGTTGATTGTGCCTGTCATTCAATCAAGGTTATGATGGTTAAATAGTAAATAAAATTTATCAATTTATTTAAATAATTAATTGCGTATGCTGACGTCATAATCCTTTACTGATGATTATGTTCCTATTTTATGGGGATTGAAAACCATTCTGAGATTTCTAGGAATCTAGGGAATAAAAAATAAGATTTAATAAGATGAGTGTTATTCTCAGAAAACGTTAATATGATAAGTTGAGCACTGTAGTTAATTTGGGCATTGACAAATTGAATTTAAAAGAACTCTAGACCAATGTTGGAAACCGATACAATCTAGCTTTGTCGATAATGCGGAAGCAGAAACAAAGATTGATGATGCCGAGATTACAGAGACCGTCAACGAAAAGTCGATCTAATAAACATGATTAATTTGACGTATTTTGACATCAGTACGAGGTTGCATTGTCTCATCAGTTACTCGCATTCTTCTCAGCTAGTCTTGAAAGCTTCTTTTTCGTTGATCTTCCATCTGTTCCGGTCGTCATCTTCTTTCGACGATCATCGTTCCAATTTTCTGCTCCGATCTTGTTCTGGTTTTGTGTTCTTTCCTATATAATTTTTATAAACCGGTTCAATGTGTATTTCCTAGTAGTTCAATTCAATTCCTTTCCGTTTACTTTGGTTCTTTATTGATTTTATGTTTGAGTTAGGTTAATTCAATTCAACTTTATCATTCCATTTCAACTTTTAGTTTCATATTTAGATTGTAATTCCATTTTTTTTTCTGTCTCTGTTCTTGAGTCAGTTTTCCCTATCTATTCTGAATTTCTACATCAGTGAGGTTAGTTAGAGTTAGTTTTAGTAACTACCAAATCGATAAACAATAAGAGATTGTAAACACTATTTAAATCCTTGATTGTTAATAAGAAATTCACTAAGAAAATTAGAGTTATACTATAATGCACAACTAAAACTCAAATGTAAAGATTGACATGATTTCATTTAATCATTCTCAAGAGATCTTACCAAAATATCACCTCTTGCAATAGAAAATGCAGACAATCAAAAGAGCAGAATAGCAAACTTGTTCGAACAATCCTTCTTTTTTATATCATTTTGTTGGATCGTAATCTTAAGGCTATGGTGGTAGTAGTAGTTTTTTTTCGTGTTCTTGACTTAAAGCGAAAGTGTCTGAAAAACAGTTGTTAATGATAAATAGATAAATGATTGTTCCAGTTAAACCCTTGTATATCAAGGTGAAGGTCTTTAACTCAATGTACGGAAAACAATATATTGACATAGTCCGTAGACTTTAGATATAAGTGTGTTGTAACATATAACTAATTCATAATCAGTTATAACTAACTCTAATAACAAAAAGAAGGTTCTACTGAAAGATATAAATATTCGATCGGAGTTTAAATATAGTACGAAACAGATAAATAGTAAAAGACATAAAATAATAACACACAAGAGTTATACTGGTTCAGTCTCAACTGACCTAGTCTAGTCTTGTAAATCTCACGACTTTTCTTTGACTATAGGTTATATTCAAACCTTCTGTAAACTTTTGACTACAACGTTTACGAATCATAAATTAAACCAACTTGGACCTTTACAGGTAGATCCGACCTAGAATTTTACCATGAAGCTTTATAAAATCAACCTAAGTTTTATGGTTCAGCTTAGTTATAAACCTCTCAAGTGTTGATATTGAAACAATATTTGCAAAACACAAATTTGAAGAGGCACTACACGAAAACATGCTAAACATGATGGATTTTTTTAAGGAAAAATGACAGAATTTTTGGGCTAATTTTCTACCCGCCGTTTCGATTCCTGTCATTTTTGCTCGGTAAAAATGACGGAAATTTCGTCATTGTTAATTCCATCATTTTGGAAAATTTTCATTTTTATCCTAAAAATGAAATGACGAAAATAGAGGAATTTCCTCCATTTTTTTCTAAAAGCCGTCATTTTGGGTATTAACACAAATGGGGACATTTCTGTCATTTTTTTCAAATCAGTTTTTTATGTATTATAAAAATGACGGAAATTCCCTTATTTTGTCCATTTTTTTTTATATATAAAATTCTATAATTATACAATTAAATTCGTTTCGAATAGTTTAGAATTAAAATACCTAAAATCAAACTACGTAAATCAAAAAAATATTTTAAAATTTGATTTAAAACACATTGCATTTAATAAATAATTCAAATCATATATAATACATTCAAAAAATAATTTAAAACAAAATAAATTGAAGAAATAGTTTAAAATACAATTGTTATCTAACATCTAGAACTGTTAGAAATATACTAATGGATAATAATGGTAATTAGTATATAGATTGACAGTTAATGAGATTCAATAAATAACAGAAGTTGTTATTCTGTTATGATGAATCAGTAGGAAAATTGTATATAAATAACCCCCAATTTAATATGAGAGGGATCGAACTCTATTTTTTCCCCGATATCCGGATTACATTGATATGGTATCATTCGCCAGTTAGATCCTGGGGAGAGTTGGCTATTTCGATCTTAGGAACTATTCTCCATCATCTTCGACGGGCATCAAATCCGTTGCGCGATGACGTCTGGAGGTGGCGACACGAAAATTCCGGCTACAAAGCAAGGTCTTGGTTGCGATGCATCTGAAAAGATCATCATGGCCAAGCACTTCAAGACTATGGCCCTAGATCGCAATAATTACTTTGCGTGGCGAGCTCAATTTAGGGCTAACATTCGAGGATACGAGCTGATGGGATATCTCACCGGAGAAGTGAAATTAGATACTCCAGCAGCGATCAAGCAAGATTAGATCATTCTCGGATGGTTATTCTCGTCGATGTCAGCATCCGTTCTCCCGGATATCTCGGATTGTGATACATCGCATCAGGTATGGTCTAACCTCCAAATGGATTTTGCGTCAAACTCGCGTTCACAGATAATGAGTTTGCGACAGAAGATACAAAACCTAAAATTAAGGGGCAGATCGATTTCGGAATACCTAACCGAAATCAACACCATACTGGAAGCATTAGCAATTGCGGGTGAGAAAATTAATGATACGGATTTAGTTATACTTGTTCTAGTAGGAATGGGGGACAAATACGAGACACTGGTACAGAATGTCAGTTCAAGACCGGATGTAGTTTCGTATAGAATGTTGAAGGCTATGTTGACAGATATAGAGGTGCGATAACAGCGATCCAGGCAGTTGAATCCTATAAGCGCCAATATGGCTGAAGGCATAGATAAATCTGGGAAGAATTCGAAGAATAGCAAGCTAGTTGTATGTCAGATTTGTTCAAAGAAGGGACACAACGCATTAAACTTCTTTAATAGAATTAATCTATCAAAGTTTCCACCGTAGCATAACAGAACTCTATCTCCTTCTGGTACGACAAGCAAGGCGTCTGCGAACATGACATATGAGGCTGGAACTTCGGTTTAGTATCCGGATTCCGGAGCGACAAATCATATAACTTATGGGGAGTCGAATATTCAAAATGCGAAAGCTTGTAACAGATCGATCAATGCTGCATGTGGATGGACGCCCGATGAGCATCACGCATACGGGTAAATCTATATTTTCTTCGAATAACAGAAGTTTTGTACTTGATGATTTGTTATTAGTCCCAACTGCAACTAAAAATCTTCTATCTGTGAAGAAGTTCTGTAGTGATAATGAGGTTTCAATTGAATTTAATTATCAGATCGTGAAGGTGAAAGATCTGGAACCAAGAAAAACATTGTTCGTTGGCAAAGAAAGTAATGGGTTGTATGAATTACCCATTATGGTGCGATCAAAGATGCAGGCTAATCAGGTGAATATGGGGCTAAATGTTGATGCGAGGACATGACATTTACGCCTAGGACACTTACATACTCGAGCAATGGAGAATCTTCACAGAAAGAAGATAATCAATATTACAGACATAGATCATGTTAATAAAATTTGTGATGAATGTTGCATCAATAAAAGTCGTAAATTGCAACACATTTCCAGAAGTACAGTATATTCCAATCCGTTAGAATTGATTTTTACCGATATATGGGGACCAGCTCCGGAGATCTCAACAGAAGGATATCGGTATTATTTAAATTTTGTAGACGATGCTACAAATTTTAATTGGGTACATCTTCTAAAGAGAAAAAGTGAGGTCAGTGATTGTTTCTCGAAATTCAAAGTATTGGTCGAAAAACAGTTCGAGAGGTCTAACAAATCTATTCAAAGTGACAACGCCAAGGAATTCCTTAAACTCACAGAAATGCTGCAACAGAATAGGATTATTCACAGGTTAAGTTGTCCCACTACAAGAAAACAGGGCTACGCCCACGGGATTAGCCACGATCAGTAAAAGTCGTGGCTAATTTTTATGGAATTTGTATGGATATTTTTGTATGTTTGAATGGAATTTCCAGGTTGTATGAATGAAATTTGTATGAAATTTATACATTTGAATGAAAATTATATGTTTGAATGGAATTTTCAGATTATATGAATGTGTAAGACCTTACAATAGGCGTCTTCTAACATTTAAATATTTCCTGAATTTTTTTTCTGAAATTAGCCACAGCTTTTTGCCATTTAGACACTGATTTGGCCATGACCCTTCACTTTTCTCTCTGTTTGAAGAATTTAGCCACGGCCAATAAAAGATTAGCCACTGATTTATGCCGTGACCCTTCATTCCACAAAAAAAATAGTCACGACCAAAAAAATTAGCCAATGAATTATGCCGTGGCTAATTTTTTTTAATTTTTTACCCGATTACCTACATTAGCCACGGAAAATCATTTTCGTAGCCAAAAATCAGTAGCCATCAGACCTACAGCCACGGCGTCGTTTAGCCAGTGATCTTAGCCGTGGTTGTTTCCCTGTTTTCTTGTAGTGTCCTCATACACATTCTCAAATGGGAAAGGTAAAATGTCGGCACCGACACATAGTCGATACCGGTCTAGCATTATTGAAGCATGCCGGGATAGCTACAACATATTGGGACTATGCTTTTATGGTTGCTGTACACCTCTATAACAGAAATCCCACGGCCATATTGGAGCACCGATCACCATATGAAGCATTGTACAAGCGATTGCCGGAATATGGGAAACTTCGAGTCTTTGGATCAAAGTATTTTCCTAATTTGCGTGCGTATAGAAACAACAAATTAGAAGATAAATCGGCGCCGTTTTTATTCATGGGTTATCCTGCCAACTCTGATGGATACATATCCTACCAACCTTATCTTCTTCGATCTATTATATTTCTCAGTTGACTAATAAACAAAGTATTTTTCTATTCCATCATTGCCTCCTATTAATATTGAAACATAACATGTGGAAAAAGCTACAATGAATTTTAATTTTCTACATTTTCGATCCGTCATTTTAAGCAAGTTTTGGTGTAGTGAGGGCATGATGGGGTTTAGAAAACTCTTTGCACACACTTGGAGAATGGAAGGAGGAGGTGATGAACACTCGCAAGTTGGGTGTTGAACAATCGCAGGCTAGTTGATGAACACATTAAGGTTAGGCAATGAACACTTTTGAGCACTCTTCAAGAACACGATTATCTCTTGATGGTGATTGAAAGCAAGAACACAATGGAAACAATGAGCTCTCTTGGATTATGATTTTCTCTCTTTGTAAAGTGTTTGCGCTCCATGATCGATCAAGGCTTCTATTTATAGACTTTGAGCTTTGAAAGTATTTGGAAAATCATTAAGCCATTGCATCTCTTAATATCATTGTAACAAAAAATAATATAAACATTCAATAACTGAAAATTAAATCCACGATCATTAACATCTTAATTTTAACATAAATATCCAAATTAAAATAGCAAATGATGTAAATCATGATAAGAATTTATAGTTTTATACGGTTATTTCATTAGTTAAATTAGTTATATGTCGATTAAAAAGATTTTTTTTTATTGAAACTTTTATATTTTTCTTTGTCTTTCGTTTGTTACAAAGAAAGGTCCATGTCTTGAGTTTGATCCGGTCAAAACTCGAAAACATATAAAATTTTAGAACCCGATGTCGAGTCTGGGTTTAATAATTTTAAATTTTTTTTTTGCATATATTAGTAAAACAGGACGATCGGAGGTGGAATAACACCCGTGAGTCGATGCAATGATCAAGTGATGATTTATCATTTACTTGGAGTGCTATTTATAATACATCATTATTGTTTAGTTTATTTAACCTTCTACTAACAACTAACTATATTAGTTTTCGTCTAGCATTGCATTTCCGTTCTCCAGTTTTCGTCTAGCATTGCCGTCTTCGGTGAACATGGGACTGTTGGATGGCTTAGATTGATAATGCATAACGTAGATTTGGTTTAACTATTCCCTTCGAACCTCTTGTTGTCGGC
The DNA here is from genome assembly GCA_001185155.1 of Zostera marina. NCBI lineage: Eukaryota > Viridiplantae > Streptophyta > Magnoliopsida > Alismatales > Zosteraceae > Zostera > Zostera marina. The sequence goes on along the minus strand of LFYR01000338.1, from coordinate 398,000 downwards.
CGTTGGGTAGCCACCTCTGTTTGTTTTTCAGAAGCGTTCTTCTCTGACGAGCAATAGTTTTCTTGTGTCGGATCGTGTGAGTCCGTGAAGCTTTCGGTAAATGTTACCTCGTCCGTTGAGTCCGGTCTACTGTTTAGGAGAACCGTTTGTTTAAGTTGATTTTGTACTGGGTCGTTATCGACGACTATTTGGGGAACCCGATCTTCAACTGGATCGTTGGCCGGACCGATTACTTCTTCATTAACTGGATCGTTATTTGGACAATCCGATCCCTCTTTGTTAACCCATCAGATGATAGGGCATCTCACTTTCCTTCTTTCTTTAGATGAATTTGATATATTTGCACCTTCTTCCCTGGAAAGAAGTTTATTTAAAGAAAAATCTTCTTCAATAAATCGCACGTCTCTGGAGATGTATTTTCTCGGCCGACTGGATCGTAGTAGATATAGGCATCCTGACCTTGAGAATATCTCAAGAACACACACGGGATTGATTTTTCTGACAATTTGTTCTCTCGATAGTTTCGTAAGCAAGGATAACATTTCGATCCAAACACTTGAAGTTTATTGTATTCTGGATTTCTTTGAAACAGGACTTCAAACGGTGATGAATTGTTTAGTATTTTGGAGGGATTGCGGTTATATAAATGTGTTGCCGTTAGCACCGCAAAATCCCAGTAAATGACGGGTAGATCGGCGTGCTTCATTAGAGTTAATGTCGTGTCAACTAGATGCCGGTGGCGTCTTTCTACAGACCCCATCTGTTGATGACTTTAGGGTGCAGAGAATCGATGCCCTATTCCCAGTTTCTTTAGATACTTGGATAATTTATTGAATTCCAATCTGTCATCTGATTGTAATTCCTTAATCTTTGTTTCCACATTGCTTTTCAGCCCATAACCTGAACCGTTCAAAAATTTGCCCAACTTCTGCCTTGCTTGCCATTGGAAAAATTCAATTATATATAATTAGTGGTTGCATCTACAAAATTAATATAATACTTGAACCCTTCCGATGATGTTATCGGGGCCGGTCCCCAGATATTGGTGTAAATGAAATCGAGTAGAGCTGCATATATATTTTCACTTAATTTGTATGGTAGAAATCTTGATTTATTTCTCAAACACAGATCACATTCTGTTATTGTTTTACAACTTGATTGAATTATAGAATTATTTATTAACTGTTTAACTGCTTGCTCATTAAGATGGCCTAGTCGTGCATGCCATCGGTCTCCAGACACCTTTTCATTAGACAACACTTCTTGATTTTTTATCGTTCCCATCGGAATTTGGTACAAACCTCCATCTTCTCTTCCTTCTTCTATGACCTATTTAGTTGCGAGATCTTGAATCTTTACTTTCTGAGAGTCAAATTCAACAGATACAAGATTATCTACACAAAATCTATGTACAAATAATAGATTTTTAGATGTTTCAGGAAATACGAGTATATCGTCCAACATGAAATCTTTGCCTTGGCAAGAAAATCTGCTCTTACCTGAATTCGTTATTAACATGGATTCACCATTAGCAGCTATAACTTTTTCTGAACCCTTATATTTATCTGTGAAATTTAGAATCTTACCGTTTGAAGTAATGTGTGTGGTTGCCCCCGAATCAGGGTACCACATTGTTACTGCATTAGCGGATGGCGAGCTTGTATTAAATACTCCGATTGGAGTTAATTTTCTGCTATGATTTGGTGGAAGCTTCACAAAGTTGACCCTATTGTAGGAGTTTAATGCATTATGCCCTTTCTGGGAGCATATCTGGCAAGGTAACAACTTCCCACTCATCTCTCTTTCAAACGATTTCTTTTCTTTGTTCACGACGTTTACCTCAAATGTATTTGGTTATTCTTCACGCAGATCATGGTCCATGAGGAGTTGTTGGAATTGCGAGAATGACATTGAATGATCAAAACGAGTAGTAATTGATGTTGAGAACGGCTTGTACTCGGGTCCAAGACCTCCTAAGGCGATTAATATGAATTGTGAATCTCGCATCTTTTTTCCAGCGGACGCGAGTTTGTCTTTGGCGATGTAAATGTATTTGATGTATTGAGTCGTAGACATTGCCCCCTTTTTCACAGATTATAGTGCATTCGCAAATGTAGAAGTCGAGTCTCAGAATCGAACGAGTGAATTTGTCGCAGGCACTCCCATACTTCGTGCGACGTGGTGAGCGCAGCTACTTGCGGTAAGATCGTCGGAGAGATCACCGAAAGCATCCAACTTAGAATGATTTGGTCTTGCTGCTCATCGGAAGAACCGTCGACTATCTTGATTCTTCCCTCCACGTAATCCAGGAGCCTATATCCTCGGAGAAGAGCCGAGAATTGAGCTCGCCAACTGAAGTAGTTATAATCGTCTTCTAAGGTGACACACTTCAACTGTTTGATTAATTATGACAACCTTTCCCGATGATTGCGTCGGAGCCAGAACTTGCGGTGCCTCCCCCGATCCGGTGTTTGCAACAAAAACAGGATCTACATTGCCATCGGCGTTGCTAGTCGATGATACCATATTAGTAAAACACGACGATGATCGGAGGTGGAATAACACCGGTGAGTTGATGCAATGATCAAGTGATGATTTATCATTTACTTGGAGTGCTATTTATAATACATCATTATTGTTTAGTTTATTTAACCTTCTACTAACAACTAACTATATTAGTTAGTTAGTCTAACAGCATAAAAACTCTAAAAACTCTAAAATATCAAATAATTCTTAAATATTTTTTAATCAAAGACTCAAATACGAATATAGATCCGATAACTATCGGACGACGGTGAGGAGAGGGAAATGATAATATAATAATATTATGGTTTAGATTTTAAAAAAAAGATTTTTTTTATTAAATGTGTATATTAAATTTTTATAAAATGTCTTATATATGCTTCAAAAAAAAATGTTTTATATAAAATAAAATTTTATTTATATTTTAAGATTTTTTTATAAATTTTTTCAGACTTCAAGTGAACCGGGTATGGTTCACGTCTTACCTTAACCTGACCCAAAAAAATCGGGTGAAAAAAACTCAGGTTCGAGTCCTTCATATCGGGTTTCATGGTCGAAAATATCTATCCGAACTCGATATGTTCGGGTCGGGTTCGGGTTTTGACTCGACTCACGCCCACACCTATCACACGCACCTACCAAATCAAGCATCCTTTAGGTTTCTCTTGTCCCCTATCCTCTCCAAAAATATCCTTCCATTTTGATGTAATTCTACTACTCATATATCCTTCACTTATTTTCGTCTCAAGATTCTAACTGGACCGGGTTCTAGGGTACTGGCCCATTAAAGATCCAACCTGGTTAGCTATATTAACTACATTGAAATAAAATCTATCTCAGTACATTATTAATTTCCATGGTAAATAAAATTTACCATGGAAATTGGTGATATCAGATCCTGTACCGAAAGTACGTACAACCTACAAAATAAGATCGTACCTCAGTACTACAAGAAAACAGACCTTTACCCACGGTCAAGATTAGTGACCCTTTAATCAGCTACGAACCCTTGAGAAAGATCGGACATCACAAACATGCTTGAGCTCTCGACTAGGCTTAGATCCCCCTTTATATAGACTTATCAGAATGGGGCTGATTATTGTGAATTAGACCACATCTAGGGAATCAACCAGATTCTAATTAATTAGTCAGTCGACCAGAATCCGACGTCGGATCGATCGACCAGAATCCTGATCGGCCCTAATTAAACAATGGTCGATTATCCTTTGGACGGCCGACCTCCGAGTCTCCGACAGGTCGGTCCCATTTCGGTCGATTGATCGACCGACCGACCAGGAATAGATCGACCATGCATCAAGCTGATCACCGACCATCATACCCTCCATTGTGGTGAAATGACCAATCTGCCCTCAAAAAAGTCTATAATTAAATAGGGGGAATCTTTCATTCTACATACATGATGTCATGGCGACCGACCTCTTTCAGAGCAAAAGATCGAGTGAAGCATGGCATGCAAACAACATCCAGAGCTTCCGGTCCATCGATCGATTGATAATGCTCTTGCAATATTGTAATTGAGCCGGACGATCGATCGATAATTAATTAGTTGGCCACCGACCAATCAGCCTATCGACTAGTCTGACACTGTTGAACATCCACCCTCCTCATTTTCTCCAAACCCGACCTAGACCTGTGGGTATATATAGGGTATAAATTTATCCATACCAATTACTTGATTTTGTCGGATAAAAGTTCGGGTCAGGTCAAAAAATTTGATCGGGTAAAAAAATTATAATCCATTGCGTTTGGGTTTGATAGGGTTGGATATCAGGTATTAGGTATATATGTAAATGGTATACTGAAATCCATATTCATTTTCGCATGCGAATTCGGATTTTCGGATACAAATTCAGATATTAAAAATGATATCTGAAAATTATTCGAACGAATTCGGATGTCTACAATATCCGTCGTTAAAATCTAAATTCAGTTAATAATTTTGGATTTTATACTTTTATTTTAGGATTTTTTATAAAAAGTTATCTGAATTCGATTTGTTTTTGAATTTTTCGAATATCAAAAAAAAATTCGAATTCAGATTCGAATTTTTCTATTCGGATATTATTCGAAAAGCGAGTTGAATCCATCCGCTTCTCGAACATAAATAGGCCTAGTATACCCGACCGATTCTCGAACATAAATATATAAGAACAAAAATAAAACACTTATATCAAATATATACATCCTTACTCGATTCGGTCGTAAAAAAGTCGATCGGGCAGTTCGGGTCGGGTGAAAACCTTTACCATACCCAATGACATCGGGTATGGGTATTACCTTACCTATGATCAGCCCTAATTCCAATATTATTCCAATATGAATACTAATTATACCATCACCATGTGCTGATCTTTTGTCTCTTACCCAAACCCCAGCTACCTGCTGTACCCTAACTTCTGAACCAAACAGCAGGCATTAATACCTAGGGCTGCATGAATTTAAAATGAAGAAGAAAAAGAGAGAGAGCTGATTAGGGTTTGGATCATGCATGTGTGAAGAAGACAAGAAAACAAAAAAGAACAGCGTAGAAAGCGGTTGGTGTTATATATATATACCTAATTATTCTTTCTTTACAGGGAATATAAAAATGATGTCGATTGATTCCTCGTGAGTTGTTGGTTGTTCTTGTTCTTGTTCTTCTTGGGGTCTGAACCGGAGATCAGAAGAATTGAAGAATGGTTCTTGTATATATACACAGTTCAGATTATTGATCAAATAGGCCTGATAATTAGTAGTAGCAATAGTAGTTCTCGATCTGCTACATAATTATCATGTGATGAAGATTAATTACCAGTTAATTGGATACACAGAACACAAGAACAGTCTGAAAAGAAATTAATGAGATTTAATATCCATAATCCCCAGATAATATACTCCCAATTCTAACCTGAATGACTGTCTTAGCTTGCTTTTAAAAAATAAGAATCTTGAAAACTTAATTTAATTTTCTGCTGATGATGAAAGAAAGAAATTAAATACAGAATAGATATTCATTCATGTATATCTATCATACAATTTAATTTGTATATTATTGTTACAATCTGCATAATCAAGAACAGATATATAGGAGAAACCAGAAATTAAGAAGAAGAAAGTAAAAGAATTACCCAACCAACATTCAAGCAAGCACTTCACTGCAATTCTCAGCTGCAACAGGGTGGTTTCCGAGCCTGAGCTCGAGATCTAATTCCGGTTCATCAGGATCTTGCTCTTCATGATCATGATTGGGATGAATTTCAGGATCTAGGAAAGATAACAGTCCAGTGCCTTCACTGACATGAGCAGTACTGCCAGGAATAATATTATTATAAATGCTAGTAGTACTGCTTGTTGTTGTTCTTTGTCTCTTCTGATCATCATTTACAGTACTCTCCTCCTCCTCATCTGATCTCTTCCTCTTCAATTCTGGATCGCCTCCAAGTTTCCATCCAAAGATGGTGGAAGGAGGTTTAGTAATTTGTGGTGCAGCGGTTCTTAAATATTGAAGGGAGAAGGATAGATGGTTAGTGCTATTAGTAGTAGCAGTAGTTGTCGTAGAGTTACTGGTGATCATCTTCTCTTTGGAATTTTCTAGTTGATGTTTGTTGGTAGCTAACATAAGATTTGGATTAGGGTTAGGGTTTCCTACCTGTTGTCTAACCTGCGAAGAATAGAGACGATGAAACGGACGGCGATAGTGGTTTCTTTTATGATCATGGAAAGTAGCGGTGGTAGTCGTAATTGTTGGTGGTTGTGGTGGTGGTAGAGGCGATGGTGGTGGTGAAGATTGCTTGAGTCTCGCCCGATCTCGACGGTGCACGTTCATATGACCTCCAAGTGCTTGAGCTGATTTGAATTCTCTCCCACAGAAGCTACATGAGTATGATCTAGGTGGCCATACACAACCTCCCAACCCTCCAGCCGAGTCCTCAGCGAAGGCTTGCTCTTCCCACGAATCGTAATTCGATGCAACCGCCGCGGTGGATGTGGAGGGGAACGGATAGATCTGCGGCATACCTGTGCTGAATTTCCTTCCTGCCCACATAGATGGCATCGACGACCAATACCTATTCTTCTCCATTACCCAATATATCCAGCGATAGCTTTGATTTGTCCTTCTTATGTGATGGATGATGGATGGAACACACACACACAGAGATATATATATATATATATGAACTTAGCATAGTCAAGTATAGATAGTTCCTTTAAAGCTTGCTGGGTAGAGCATCTTGGTATCCAAGTTGGATAAATTAAATAAATCCCTCCTTTCCCTCCCTCCCCTCATGGGTAGAATTTATTGGGTGTTTTTTACTGCACTTTTAGTTTTTTTTCGTGCTATTCGATTGAATTTTTCGATCGATTCAAGTGAGATTTTCATGTGCGAGATCATATTTTCATGTGCAAATTTACATACATCTGTAGTTTTTAACTGTAATTATATATCTATAATAATCTGTAATTAATCTGCTCTAACGATCTATCACTGCATATACAGAATGTAGACAAAACTAGATAGTAGTAATTTAGTTGCAACTTAGTTAGGTTTTGCATGTGATATTGTTTGTCCACATATGGTTTTGATCATAGAACCAAGTACTCAATATATATAAGAACAAAAATTGTGCAAATAAAGAGTACAACTGTGCAAATATATAAAAAAACTATAACTTAATTTGTTCTTTGTGCTACTACCTTCCATCCTTTTGATTATTATATATATATATATAGGGTTGGATTAATTCTGACTTAATTTTGAGTTAGAGATAATTCATCTTGACAGTCACTACACCAAAACTCGAGATAGTTTCTGTTATTTTTGGCCAATTTTCGTGTAATACATCTATTTTTAAAACTCGAGATTTGAGACTGTTTAAATTATCGCAATATTAATTATACTGTTCGGATTCAATTATACATTTCATGATATCTCACAAGGTATTATATATCACTACAAGAAATTAAACGGACTATCAGTGACATATATATTTTAGCGACCAAAAGTTGGCCGCTTATATAGTAACCACTGCAACTTCAATTCAAAGTATGGGCGCCCCACTTTGGTTATTATCTCACAAGATATCTTATAGGAATATTCTAGCTCTCTCTCTTTATATGTGTGTAATTAATTAGTTATGTTTCTTTCTTACCTGTTTAATTTGAATTTATCTGGTGATATATTGTATGAGCGTATCCTTCTCCTGGACACACTGCTTTGCGGCGGTGGTGCATGTTAAAAAATGTTTGACAACTTGGAAAGTAATTATTGAAACTAGTTGCTACTACTTTAACCCACTTGCATCTTTAGTTAATTAATAAATTTTAAATTATTAGCACACTAACTCGAGCGAACTTATATTTAGTGGCGTCCTATATGATCTCCAGTTCATATCATTATTAGTGCATAGGATTAAGGGTAATGCTAGCTCTTTAATTAATTTTCTTTTAGCAAAGCTGACGACCAATCAAACAATATGGAAAAACATTTTATTCAAATATTACCAGGTAAATTCGAACATGAACATGTAATTAAACTGCTTAATTCTAACCTTAACCTAACCCTAACTGAAGAAAAAGGAATCAATTAAAGAGAAAGAGTTATCAAAATTCGGGTTCCCAACCTGTCTATGTACATAGTTCATCAATCATGATCATACCAACAATATAATATGAGCACAAACCCAGCCAGTACTTGTACTTGATTCTTGATTTCTATATACATCATTTGGTCAACCTAAAAATAAAATTTAGTAATTAACTGGATCGATTGATCGATACATCTTAACAACTGTGCGTGTTTACGAAATTATTTCAATTCAATTTTTTTTTACAACAAAGAATACATTTTTACAAATGATATAACATATATAGTCACATAATATATCATTGGTTATATCGTAGTGAAAATTTAATTAAAATACATATACAACGATTGAAACTCAAATTAAACCTTAAACTCTCATAAACCTTAATAATAGTCGTCAGTTACTGTGATCAGTTGAATGGATTTCCCTGTGTACTTCAATTCAAATTTACCTGATAATATATTATATTCGTCTGGATTAGTTTCAAATGAGATAGCAAAAACGTGATATTTAATCTCATCCGTCTGTTTTCTCGAGATGTGATACTGGTCTGATCTCGAGATGTCGTCAGTAAAAGACAAAAAACCCGATAATGCATGGTTGTAAAACGTTTGATGAAAAATTAATGATAGGATGAATGATATCTCATCAGAATCGTTTCCTATATATATATATATATATCAATCAGGCCCGTCGATCAGTTAATTTAATCTTTCACATTGACGACGTACTAGTCGTCAATTTGAATGGTTTTATTTAGTAAGTCAGTAATGCTAGGTCATATATATAATTAAAGAGTGTTGGTGTCTACATCCCCAGACGTAGATGGAAGTCTGAAACGTAATTAACAACGATTCTTTGTCGATTTTCTTAATTAATCAATTTGCATATAGTTCCAACTAATTAAATTACTTAATGTCTTGATTAATGACATGTGAAGAGTGGTCTAGCTATTAATTAATATAGATTATTTAAGAAAACTATAGTTAATTATTGTGACACTCAACTTAACCTTTGTCATTATCCCTCCCCTCAATCGATCGATTGACCGTGTTTGAAGTATAAAGAATGTATGGGAATCTTTGAGTCGATCGATCGGACGTCATCTTCAAAATTAGGTCATAATTATTTCAATTCACTTATAAAGCTCATACGATAGTATCCACTCCACCCAAGAGACTGAAGAGAGCTCCTCCAATTCTGAAAAGGCCAAATTAACAAAATGAAATTATAATTTTGACAGGGTTATGGCACGCAAGATATTTATTAAACAACTTCAATTTGATCCAGTACTGTACCTTCCAGAGCATTATGGCCATCTTTGAGGTCTTCACACTCCTTAGATTTTTGGGACTTCCACCACTAATTTTTGGGACTTCACACTCTAGGGATGTAGTCAAACTCTGGGAAGGTTTGTAATTACTGGTGTACCTCACAACATGGGGTAATTACTTCTAAGTTATATGCCTGTTATTTCATATCTTTTTCTTTCTTTTTTTAAATTACCACGGTTTTTTTTCTTAGGTGAAATTCATCAAGGAAAAAAACTTCAAATGGTGTTAAATATTATTTGTTGATTCAAATGCTTAACATAGATTGATAATTTCTTCATATTAGTTTTAAATTAGACAAACTATTTTATGCAGCAGTACCATTGAGGAGAAGTTAACTGTGGAGACTAAGGGTGATGGTGTGTGGGCTCGTGCTAGGGGGCTTACACAAACAACTCTCTTTCTAGTTTTACTTTCAATAACTCTCAACCCCCTCCCCTGTTGGACCAGGGGAGAATAGGGGAAGTATTTATAGAAAACCTTCATGGGCCTTCTGGGTCCTGTGGCCTGTTTGACCCATGGTCCGTCTGGACGGGCCTTGGTATCAACAAAGGGGAAATCTGGCAATGTGAAAGACAACATATATTCACCTAAGGTCTTATGTTCTGTTTTTACAGAACTGGTTTGGTACACCGAGTCATTTTGCAGATGTAATTAACTGGTCTAAGCTAGTCCTCACAATTCTGCTGCTCACATGCAAGGGGAGAGTGCTGGAGAAAGAAAATGATTGTATGGGGGCAGACAACACTTAATTTGCAGATTTGGGTCATAGAGCATGTGACCGTGTCTAGCTTGTAAACTCCGGCCGGCCACCTTTGAATGTATAGTTTTCATCCTGAATACTGAAAATTTGAATTTGTGCAGTTTCTGTTGAATGAATTTTGAATAGTTTACACACTAAGGAAGGTTAAGAAATGATGATTTAATAATTTTAATATTTTGTTTTCAACAGCTTGGATCTCTGTTAAAAAAAGGGTTGTATTATAATTTATAACCATAAAATACTATTGTAGAATTTCAATATTATTGTAGAAATGGTTTTGTCTAAGTAGTGACTAATGAGTGTCCAAATTTTTTGTTTTATTTTCCTGGACAGTAACTATCATAACATTATGAACAAGTCAGCAAGGGAGCAATATTGGAAAAGATAAAGAAGAAAATTTCATCAGTGAAGGTTTGAGGAAACACAATGATTCATTTAAATTAAGTCCAATTATCGAATTTATAATCCTTTTCGAGGTTTATCCCTAATGTAAGTTGAGGTTTAACATTATTTTTTTTAATTTTACTACTATTTAACATTTTCTTTCTTTTAACCTCACTACCTTGAAATCTCATTTACAGAGAAGGAAATGAAAAATGAATGATAGATTTTAACAAGTTAAGAGTGGCTTCATTGTTAAATTGAGTGAGGGTGTGAGGCTAATGACAAAAAAGGTTTATACCTTTGTGGTTTTGAAGTTTAGTTCGACATCTACATAGATACAGAAATTGATATCCATTACCTAAAAATCACAAGTTTATAAATCAAATCCATATTAAGCACAAATTGTCATAAAAAACAAAGATGGACAACAAACTAATCTAAAATCGACGTCCTCCGGAATTGTAAACACGGCCACCGGGATAAGGCCCTCGAGTATCAACTGCAGAAAATTGACCTTGATCATTGTATACATTTGCTTGTATCCTGCTGTCATTGTATGCATTTGCTTGTGTCCTGTTATCATAGACGGCAGCTCGATGTGCTTCTCTATCATCATACCCACCAGATAAGGGATAACCAATGTAGTCACTAGGAACATTGTTAGGTTTGTTATAGCTAGTCATTTTTGCCTGCTGGTATTCATTAAGACGAGACTGTGACTCCTTCCTAAGGAAGGAGTCTCGGTCAGCAGCTTGACGAGTTCGCATCGCTGACAGTTTTTCTTGGTATTGGGTATTTATCTCAGTTAATCTCTGAAATTAACAAGTAAAACCACCTGGATTAGTTGGCAATACAACAACATCTTTTAGGGAATCTTGTTGATTAATCGATAATTCGATATTACCTGTACATGCCTTGCATTTTCGGCATCCTCAGCATCGTATTGTTCCTTGGCAAGCTTTGAGATGTCATCTACAAATTTCTGTTCAAGTCCTTCAAATGTCTGAGGAAGTTCACTGTCATCGTACCTTGCATTAGATGGCATGTTTTCAGAATCTGGATGGATTTCTCTCTCCAAAGACGACCGAGAATCTGACCACTTGCCCTGGAATGGGGATGGTGGTGCATTATTCAATTGCCCTATATCACAAAAAACGAGATTATCAAGATTGAATTTTTTATGTCAATATTACAGAAATACTAGCCAACCAATTCCATTGTGATTGTAAATATAAAATCTTTAGAACATATTATTGAATTAGTTAAATGTACTTAACTAATTAGAATATCAAGGTTGAATTTGTTAACTCTCAATTCTCAAATCCTCCTCAAGAAAGTGTATAAATACTTATGAATAATATACGAAAGGATTAAAATTCATTCTCCCCCAAAAATAATTATAGAACATCAATGGAAAGTATCAACTTGCCTTCACCATGCCTGTGAGATAATGGTCCTCTTGATCCATTCCTGTCCCATTGCCATTGTGCCTCTAAATTTGTCGATGCGTATTGGTGTTCTTCATCGGCCCGAAAAGAATCAGATCTTCCATGCAATTGGTTCATACTCGGCCCTGAGGTCATATGCATTCTCTGTGCAGAATGCAGCATTTGACCAGCCATGTTTGGATTGACATTGGATTCGGCATATCGACCAGATTGTCTCATGTCTTTCTCTCTGCACGTAGGAAGAATAATAAACCCTAATTCAAGATATTAATATGATGCTTTTTTTTTTTTGAAAGCAATTAAATTTATGATGAAATTGTTGCAGAACCCTAAAATGCATTTTTACATTAGACAAAAATAAGATGACAGTTACAGAGTTACTACTTACTACCAGTTATATAAAAAATAAAATCCCAAATTACATACAATCAAGGGACTCGGACAACAAGAAGATATGTATCGCCGGAAATGGCTTGTTGTTGAGTTTGTTAAGGTTATTAAGGCTACCGCGTAGCCATCCACGGTGGTTAAAGGCAATTTCCGGTGATCTATGGCCTAGGAAAATGATTGTGGGTCGTTATAGTTGCAATAGGCAAGCTTTTTTTAAAGCAAAAAAAAAGCTTATTTTGGCAGAGGGGAAAGATAGGAGGTGGCAGACTGACAAATCGAAAAAAATTGTGCATCAATCGACAAAACAGGAAAGGAAATTACGAGAGATCATCTTCTCTTACCAAAAAAAACGGCGAGAACGAGAGCGACGACGGCGACGATCCCCTGATTTTGAAACCTGAAAACCTGAAGAGAAAATTAGGGATGCGAAAGTTGAGAAGGGGGAATATTGCAAGGATTCACTTGCAATTATTCTTATTTGTATTTAATCTAACAATAATACAATATTATATATTTATAGACCATATGAAAATTGTTGAACCCGACCAGACTGACCTTAAATTTAGAGTAAGGGACGGGTCCGGGAAAAATCCGTTTGGATAAAACCGACCACACCCCCTCCTCTCATAAACACTATTAACTCTCGTTTTTCCCACCCAAACCTCTCTATCTCTCTGACATTTCGTAAACCTCAGACATTTTGCAAAGCTCTCTCCCGTCTGAATATCGTGCTCTCCCGACGATGAGTATTTGTCTCACAATCACACGTTCGACCGTTCATCACTTACTTTCGCACGGACGTCTCCCATTTTCGCCGGAAGCCTGTCATTTTGAACCGCAAAAATTTACAGTTCACCGCTCCGGTATGTCTTCCTCCCTTGTCATATTTTTTTTAGGAGTTGAGAGAATGACAACTCGGTATGAAGATGATTGGAGAGATAGCTAGCAGAGAAGATGAGCTATCATCAAGAAAGAAAGAAGAAATAGTTGGGAAAGAAAGAAAGGAAGAAGAACTGTTTCAAACTTGTAACTTTTTAATACTTCATTTAATACAATATTCTTGTATTTATAATCTCTTAAACTAATCTAGTATTACCACAATACCCTTATACTGTTTATATTTATAGGGCACGATTTTGGGACGGACATTTTTTCTTAAGGTACCTTTTGCGGACATCTAATCTAGCCGTTCATTCCCTTGTTTTTTTTGGCCGTCCATTGTTATTACCTGCCACCGGACATGAGATATGACCTGCGCGGAACACCCGCCGGTCATCGCGATTGCAGGTCCTTCGTAACTGCAATTGCGAGCTCCGCGGAACTCGTAATTGCAGTTCGCTCGGAACTGCAATCGCGATGACCAGTGGGTGTTCCACGATGGGTTGCAGTTCCAAGTAGTTCCGCATGCGATTGCAGTTCCGACGGTTCACGTTCACGTTCACTCATGCGATATGCAATCAAGAATGTTCCACAGTCTCCTGGTTCTCCCAAACACGAAGGAGAAGACGAAATGTTAGGGATTAACAGTTGTCGTGGCAAAAATCGAAACCCGATTGTCATCATAGTGTTGATTTTCCGAGCTGCAGGTTCCACTATAGGGTTCTTCCTTTCGAAGAAGGAAGCTCCGGCCACCGACATCTCCAAGCTTATATGTTTTGTTCAATGCTGCAATCATCCAATCCAACACAGTAATTATCTGGGAAATTTCATGAATTGCTTAATCCATTGACTTGCCTTGGTTGCTAAAGTAGGAATCATCAAGTTGGAACAAAGCAGTGTCAGTGTCGTCGTCGTCAAGTGTAGGGTATCTTCCTTCCTTCCGATATTCATCTATGACTGTACTGACCGCTTCTTCAATTGTAGTTCCTAATTTCACCAGTGCCTTCACTGGACCGGGACTCTTCTGCACAATTACCTTAACCAACACTTTGGAATCCTCCGTGTAGATCCCTCTTTTTCTTTCTCCCTGCAAAAACTCCGATTTCATCACAACCGTCGACTGATCGAGTACCGATCTAGTCATCGAGTACTGGTGTCCAAAACTCCAAAATCAAAAGAAAAAACCATGAAAAAGGTTTGAAATATCCTAAATTGAGCAAGTACCTACCTCTGACAGACGATGCAGGAAGGGAGGCTTGGTAATATGCGGTGAAGACGGGAGATCGATGTAGGTGGAGAATCTATGAAGAGAAGAAACATCGAAGGCATCATCTGAGGTTTCTTCCTTATACAGAACCGGTTCCGATGAAGGACGAGTTAGTTGCCCAACCTTCCCGCCCCAGCTATGAGAACTATGATTTACAGTTGAAGACCTCATCATCTGGTGTCGGGAGAGGGATTTCCTATTTTTCTCCACATCCGGAGACTGCCGCCGGTTACGGAGACCTCTGATCGTGATGAAGGACACGTCAACAGCTTAACCGACGTAACAACCATGGGCAGTTAGTAGAGGAAATAGCGGAGGTCCAAAATTGGATTCGAAGGAATTTGGGAGTAAATACCCAAAAATATAAGAAACAAGCGGATAGGAAAAGGAGGGATAAGGAATTCGAAGTAGGAGAGGAAGTTATGGTCCATTTGAGAAAGGGAAGATTTCCAGCCGGAGAGTATTCCAAATTGAAGAATAGGAACTTCGGACCATTTCAAATCCTCAGGAAGATAAATAAAAATGCATACGTAGTGGAATTGCCGGATGAATTCAACATTTCCAGCACATTTAATGTTGCAGATCTACGGAGCTACTACCCACCAGATGAAGGCCCCCCCGTTTACGGACAGTCGAGGACGACTGCCGCCGCAGTGGAGGCGCCTGATGAAGGACACGTCAACAGCTTAACCGACGTAACAACCATGGGCAGTTAGTCGCTCCTAACTGACGACGCAAAAGCTATAAAAGACGAAGCCTTGCAATGACTGAGGGGACGTTTTATTTGCTTTAAGGTAATATTTCTTCGTCACTCGTATTTCCTTCTTTCTTCTTCTCTAACTCTGCTGGTGGAATCCAGTTTCAATCAACCGGTGGATTCCGGCTTGCACCCACACTGCTCGTCAACTCGCAACCGTCTGCCGGACACTCGATTTCTGTGAAAACTTTGATACTTCGTTCTTGTATTTTTCTGTTGAACAGTATTTTCTTTTTTTTTGATTAAACAATTCAATAAAGTCATTTCTTCATCCCGAGTTCTTCGTTCCATCGGATTGTATCACCTTCGTCACCCATCGCGTTGTCTTCCCCTATCAGGTTGGTATCAGAGCCAGTCGAACGAACAATGTCAGGGCCCACGGGAACACCCGCAGAAGAAGATATTCGCAAATCAGTAGCAGACTTGACTCGCGTTGTGGGCAATTTAGCTCAGATAGTCCAGCAACTGGCCACCGCTAACGTCAATGTTAACACGGACAGGACAACAATTCCAGCACCTCCTATCATCGATCCAGGACCTTCGAATTACCGACCGAGGACTTCCCGGATAGAAGAGGAAGGATCGTCAGAATCCGAGGATGAGTTAGTGACACATCGGGAGCAGAGAAGTCGGCGGTTCGATTCTCGGGCAACTTTGGAAGAGCCGGACTCACAACAAAATAGAGGAAACTGGCAGTGGGGAAGGCAAGACGTTCGGGATCAACGATATGATCAGGGAGGGCACCAATTTGGCAACGAGTACGGGTTCTATAGGGCTCGGATGGAGATTCCGGAATTCAATGGCCAGTTACACATTGAAGCTACGCTTGATTGGTTGTTGGAAATTGAAAGATTTTTTGACTGTATGGAGGTACCGGAAAATCGTCGGGTGAAGCTGGTGGTGATGAAGTTAAAGAACACTGCTTCGGTTTGGTGGGATCAACTCACTACCAGACGTGCGAGACGACGGAAGGCACCGATACAAAGTTGGGTTAAGATGAAATCGTTAATTAGAAAACGATTCTTACCCACAGACTATGAGCGAGTCCTCTTTTTACAATACCAGAATTGTCGTCAGGGTGTTCGAAATGTAGAAGATTATACGATGGAATTCCAGAGGCTGGCAGCAAGGAATGATTTAGATGAGTCTGCAGATCAGTCGGTGGCAAGATATGTGGGTGGGTTGAGAGTTACGATACAAGAGAAATTTCAACTCCATACCATATTCACACTAGCAGAAGCCATCAACATGGCAACACACATTGAGTCCACCCACGTCCAGCAAGAATTTCAGGTATGCATACTCAACCACCGGAGGCGGTGAGGTCAAAGAAAAAAAAAATTCTTTACAAGACTTTCATCGAACGCCTTCCGGGCATCTCCAGAATACTGAGACAACAGCAAATAAAGGAAATTCGTTAGCGGCCGGAGGAAGTACTGCAACAATGAGTGGCATCCGATGCTATCGTTGTCAGGAATGGGGACATAAGTCAAACGTCTGTCCTAAACGAAGAGAAGCAAATGTCTGTGCAAGATGTGAAGAGTTGGTGGAAGATATGGAAGAAGAGGAGATCACCATGGGATCGGAAGAATTCGTAGCTGGGGATGAAGGGGAGCACGTTGTTTGCATGTTACATCAAATCTGTTTAACACCCAAGATAGATGAATCCAGTCAAAGAAATAATCTATTTCGTACCAGGGGGACGGTGATGAGCAAGGTAGTGAACATCATTATTGACAACAGAAGTACTGAAAATTTGGTTTCTAA